>JAVCKT010011764.1:0-11941 GCA_032273925.1 Rhynchotus rufescens | reverse complement strand
ATTTAAAAAAAAAAAAAAAAAAAAAAAAGCTGGTAGCTTTACTAAATAATAAATTAATTTTTCATTCTAAGGTTACTCTGGGATATAAATATTTGGTTGTCAAACCAGTGACAGTGCTTGCTTCTTCAAGACACTCTGCAGAAACTTAATTGCAAATAACTTCAAAAAGCTTTTTAACCTTTCAAAATTATTTAATCACAGAAAAAAACAAGTGACAGTTTTTTATTTGATATGAAAATTCTGGCACCTTAGCTTAAAGCTGTAGGTCTGTTTCTATATGCAAGAATTGTAAAGGAGGCCAAAAGAAAATCCCACGCAGAGAATAAACCACAGGCAAGATGTTTAATCCGATACCGATGGCTTCATTGTTAATTACCTCTCAAGGGGTTAGGATGTCAATAGATAGTGATCCGGGATCTTGGAGTCTTTGCTGTTAAATGCATGATCAATACTAAATAGAATTCTAACTGCTCGTGATTTAATTAGGATTGGTTCCTTTTATCCGGCATACAATACCAGAATCTCACTCAATAAAGCATAAGGGAAGCTGTCATGTTGGTTTTGCAGTCTGGGAGTTCTGAGAGTTTGCAAGAGATGGGGAAAACAGTCTATATTGCCACAAATTTGCAACTGGCCAGTAACACGGAGGGAGTCCATGTTATCGGAGTCCTTCCCTTCACCCCAATTCCACCCCAAATTCACCCCTTCACCACAAAACCTTGCATGTTTTGCATGAAGAAAAATCATAATATAATTCATAATGTTTTAAATGGACATGGTGATTTTTCTGGATCCATTTTCAAGTGGAAACAACTGTTTCATGTTCACCACATTCATCTGCCCAGATAGTTAAGATTTTACTGGTTGTGGAAGATCTTTTACCATGAGTGTGACAGATACATCTAAAGAAGGCAACCTACTTTGCCTCTCATACTACATACGTAAATGCCTAGCCTGTGGAAATTAAATACTGTACCTACATGTTGTGAACATTTAATGATAATATAAAAATTTTAACAAATTTTGGAATACCTCGGAAATTTCAGAAAAATGAAGAGTAGTAATAGAAAAGAAAAGAAAAGAAAAGAAAAGAAAAGAAAAGAAAAGAAAAGAAAAGAAAAGAAAAGAAAAGAAAAGAAAAGGAGAAAAAAGGAAATGGATTCCTCTTATATCTGGGAAAGGAAATAGATACTTCTAAAGCACAAGCCATTTTAAATAAGTCTGTCAGAGTCAGATAAGTCATTTAACACATCTATTTCTTTCTATTAACTATAATGGCAGCCTAAGTCGATTCCATAGAAGACCATGGAAGTCAAAAGAGAGGTAAGAGGAAACTTATTCACTGCATCTCCTGAGGCAACTCTTAGTGGTCTGTTAGGACAATATACACTGGATATACTGCCTGTTAAAAGATACACGCAGTACTTTAATTTTACATTCTGTCTTTTTGTGCAAAATTCTGAAGTTATTTTTATTGGATGCCACTGAATATTTATAGAACACAGCTGGCCTAATTCTATTGAGATTTTCCATAGGATTGTGCTCCTTACTTAATCTGTCACGTTCCCTGTGGAGCTGAAATACTAGCAGCAAGGGCTGAGCTCCATCTTCTTGGCTCTGGAGCTCTAGTCACTATATTATTATTATGGGTTTAATAATATGTAGTACCTGGGAGTCCTAGTTATCACCACCTACTTCACAGCAGGAAAAGGAATGTCATAATTCCAGCATACTACTAAAAGCAGTTTTGTTCTAGCTCTTTCCTAATTTGCTAGGGAATTCTGTGACCAATGTCTACAAATTCAGTATAAAATAAAGTATTAATATTATGTTATTTAACTGTGAATTGAAATAAACATACAATAATTTTAGAGAACTCATTAGCACTGTAGCCTTTTTAGAAAAGCAGCACTAAACCTACTATTGAATCACAAAGGATTATAATCTTATAAATTAGTTTATTGCTATACTATCAAATGAGAAAAAAAAATTAGATTGCAGCAATGTCTTCTTATATAAACCCATGCTATTTCTGTGTAGGTCTTGATATTTATTGTTTTTCAGAAAGATTTATTCCTTCATAATAAAGGAATGGTTTCCTACAAATAACATCTCGGAGAGAAGCTTGTGCCTGGAAATCACTATTATTGTTAAAAAATTATGCTATTTACTTTCACACTGTCTGACCTTCTGCCTTACAGATATATGAACTGCCCATTAGACATACTATTCCCTTCAAGAAATCAACATTGCATCGAGGTTTAACAAGTTGTACTCCAGGCCACAGAGACCAGATTAAACACCCCTGCAGTTTATCTGGGCTGAAGTTACACCTTATAAACTAAGCCAAGAATTTACTGTTAATCCCATTGAAGTCTTAATAGCCCAACCATAAAATTAGTACTAGTCTTTGATTATTTCAGGTCATTTCTAATAATGACACAAGGAAAACTGATGTACACAAACTTTCTAACATGGACTGCCCTCCCCAGTGCTATGTTCACCCTCCTGTGGCCCTGGCTGCTAAGCCAGGGTCCCTGTGGTTCAGGCAGCACTGAGAGCTCAGCAACAAGCCAAGTCCCATGGTCTTTCCTGGGGAGAGTTTGCTGTTGACAGCGGTGCCACAGTGGTGGCAGCTCCTTGTGCCTCTCTGCCAGGAAGATAACAGTTCTTTTACATCAATCGTTTTTTTCCTCCTCACTGTTGCAGACAATCATCTCATGCCTAAGAGTCATTTTTATACATTTCCTAAAACTGATGACATACTTGCATTTACTTTGCATTTCTGTGTTGTATCTAGATTTATTCTATGAGATGTGTTTCCTTCTTTATCTGTAAAAGCATTTTTACTCAGCATCTCAAGTTACTGATGATTTGTTACTTGCAGTCCTGAAGCCGCTGACACCACCCTGCGCTCGCCCTTTCCTCCTGAGCTGCCATTTTGTGTTTGTACTTTTGGGGACCTGGCTCACAACACTTATTTTTCCACAGCCTCAAGCTCTAGTTTCCTAATAACATAACTGAACTTTGTTAGCACAACCTAAACACACATACAGTCTTCTTTGCAGTCATTAACTGTTCCGTCTACTAAGAAAATGGTGCAGCAGAAGAGACACGTACGTAAGGATGAGCACATATAGACACACAGGGCTCTGCTAAGCACTTGCTACCAAATTCTCTTCATTACAGCTGTATTTCTGGTACATAACTAGAACTAATCCACTGCACAACCAGTATGACTTACATACATTTACGGCTTTATATCGAAGGTAGAGATAATATCCTCTCAGATGATTCAAGGCCATCGTGACCTTAAATAAAATTATAATAATAATAACAATAAATAGTAATACACGTACATTAAAGAGAATTTCTCTTGTTTTTTGATTTTTTTTTCATTCAGAAATGAGGGGTATATTTCAGTTTAAAGGAAGTCTCCTTCTATACTGGCAAAACATTCACTCCACCTTTCTTTTTTAATTGCTCTTTTTTTTTTTAATAGCTTGTTACTTATTGCTTTTAAACACAAATAAATAGAAGATGGATAGAGGAGGGTATAAACTGGGCCAAGGCAGAAGATTTCAGGGGATTCATAGCTACATATGCTTTACTGTCAACCACCTGGAATCAACATACTGAAATAAATCACAGATTTGGTAGAATAATTATAGATGGATTGTGAAGCTCTTTGAGGAAACTCTGTAATATGAAATATTTATAATGAAACAAAATCGCATATAGGAGATAAAATGCACAATATTCTTTTTGTTGAATTCTAGAAATAAATTTTCGATACTATAAAGACAAGCCTTTCTTAGAAGAGGAACTGCTCAAAAATAAACTGCCTTAAAGATAAACACAATATATAATCCATAATAAAATTTCCTATTATGGTCACACTTTTGAGAAAAAAAAATCAGTTTTGTTTAGTAAAAATATTGGAATTCACAAAAGACATATGATTGTAAAGCACTGCATTACCACTAACTCTAAAGTAGAAAAAATAGACTTTTTCCAAATGTGCAGGGCTATGGTTACCAAGTGGGAAAGTCTGGAGGAAAATTCCAAAATAAAATTGAATGTAAACATACAATGAAGACAAGAAAAGGAAAGCATCAGTGAATTAGTGAAAGGCAAAACCTTGCGAATTGTCACAATTTGTTATTTAAAGACCCTACAAGTCAGTTTTCAATTACATTAACAAATTCTATATGTAGCCTTATGGAAAAACAAAGGAATGGTTTGGAACTATGTTCCTATTCCTGTGTTCATCAGGGGAAAAAAAAAAGAAAAATAAGAACAGAAGAACAGACATATTGAATGTATTGAGGCTTGGCTAGAAGGCTAAATGATTTTAATCATAGGAAAGTTAGAGATACAGTATGTACTGGAAGAAAGAAAAAGAAATGCAGAAGATGCAAGAATCCATTACTGCTGATGTTTATATGACTATTTTTTATATATGCACAAAATGCTAAATGCTTTATAATAAGTGCCAATACAGTCTTCTAAAAATACATTCTGAATGATGCTGAAAGAATGGAATGATTTTTCCATTAAATTCAAAAAGCCTCTCTGTTGTTAATGTCATTCATGATATTTGATGAAAATGACTCACCCTTCACAAAGCATTTTGTCATATGGCTCTGCAGCAACCTCATTATAACTTGACAAGAAAAAAAAGTCTATTAGTTAAGCAGGTGAGAGAAGTCTGGAATAGAGAACTTCATAAGGTTTAACTGTTCGAGATTTCCATTGAAACAGAAGCAGAAATAAGTTTTTGCTAAAGTACAGATGAACAGTTTTTGCCTAAATGAACTTGAGGAAATAGAAAATATATAACGCGGCACGTTGGCTTTGAGGAGAAGGTGCTTATTATGGGAGCTGACAGGTTTTTCTTCTTTATCCACTATCAAGACTTTTTAAAGAACCTGTTACCAGTACTTCACTTGCAAGAGAGCAAATACGCACAACTACAGGTCTGCTTTTCAAGCTTCTGTCAGGCTTTACTAGTATTCCAAAATATGGTCTTGGTTCTAGTCCTTGAAAGCTAATTAACAATTCAATTCACTTAGATCAAGGAAATTTCTTGCATTTACTCTGCTTGTATTTCTTTGCAGCTAGAACTCCATAGACTCTCAATATGTTAACAATCCTGACGCCGGTGGATCTGCATTCTTCCATTTTAAAGTACAGTCTGTCCTGTTGACAATCCTTTCACAGCATTTCAAACACTGCTGACATTTTAAAAATGCTGCTTTCACTTGAAACCCCATGCAAAGGCAGCCCTCAATATGCTTCGTAAGTTTTAGTTGGAAATAACACTTTTCTTATAGCAGCTTGTTTTGAAAAACATTGATAATAAAAGCTTTCTTTACTTTTAATGGACCGCGCATCTGGTTTAACAGTTTGACAGTCCCTTAATTCTTCAAAACAGAAGTAGTTTCAGTTTTTATTCCCATAAAGGTCTTTCATTTTGTTTGGTTTTGTGTGATGGCAATGCAAGAAATGCAAACAATTCATTGAAACACATTGCATCAAATGTACTATTCTTTAATCATTTTAAGAATGTACTTCACCAATATCATATCACAATAAATTACAAGAGGTATAACAATGAAATGCTGGAGATATTTAAGTATATATAAGGTGGCATATTATCTGTCAAGAAAGCTACAGCCATATATATAGTACCAAAATATGTTTTGATCATCCTGCAAAATAATGCGGCTATTAATGAATAAGTATAAACAGCTTATTGTATACATATTGCATGAAATATGTAACCCTACAGAAATACTTTCTTGTACAGTTTACAATTTTGATAGAAATAAGAAGACCAAATAAAGGCAAGAGGTATCCGTAAACAACGTATTTCAGCAGGATACCTGACCTCAGTCTAAGAAAGTTCTCTTTTCTAATGGCTTACCTTTTTTTTTTTTTTTTTTTTTTTAATGCAGACTACTCATTGTATAATTATAAAAGCAAAAATAATTCATGAAATAAAAGCAAGTTTAAGGTTTGACAGTTTTCAAGAGGTAAAGGACAACATAGTTACAGGATTTGCCTTTAAAGGCTTAAATAGAAAATACTAGGAAGATGAAAATGGGGAAAAGATGCAAAAAATAAGATATGTACTGAAAAAAAAAGGAATTCAACTTAGTGAGCTATTTTGAGGGTCAGAAGGTATTGGAAATTACCAGAAACTACACTGAAAATGGGCACAAGTGATGCATCAGGAGCAGAGCACCCAGGAAAAGCCACTTTTACTTTCATTGCCTACTTCTATCATCACCAAAATAAAATCTTCTGACTGTTCTTTAGGCAGATACCCTACAGAAGACAAGGAATGATTGGAATATGTCTGAGGGAGTATGTAACGCATGTAGGAGAGGAATGTCTACAGCAAACTGGAAAGTATGTTGTTCAGACCAGCAAAAAATAATAGGTTTATGTAAGAAGTTTTGTTTGCATGTTTTACATTTTCCCTTGTCATTCATTTTCTGTCAGAGCGGACGTTTCACAAGGCATGAGCTTCCCACACCATTGAGCATAGTGATGTGACGGGAATGAGAAAAGTCTCCAGATAATGACCTAACATGTTCTAAAAACTGTTTTGTTCTTAAAAAGAAAACTGGCCACAGTATAAACCCTACACAGATAATAAATGATATGTAGGAAGATATTTTATAAATAGGGAGAAAGAGAGCAAAAGACTTAAAATATCTTAGTTATTCTACTGCTTCCATCTCTGACTATCTTCTATGCAAAATTAATGATTAATGCAGGCATTTCAGTGAGAAGCCATATCTGAAGATGTCAAAGTCTAAGCACAAGGTTACAGAAAGCATTTTTTCTGCACTGATTTTTACAAAGTGGAGAGAATTCCGGGAGAGAATATCCATTGCAAATATTATATCATAGAGGAAAGTAATGGTGGAAGATACAAAAGAAATTTTATGATAATCAGATATCAGAAGACTGATTTAAGGAGAACGTGAGAAATTTGCATGAATGGGAAAGCAAATGAGAGTAGGTTATTTCAACCTTCAAAGAGATGCAGAAAGAAGTTGAATATATTCAGAAAGCCTAAGTATCTAACTTTGGTGAAGAACAGCACTGAGAGATCATCTAGTCCAACGCCTCTGCTCCAGCAGGGACACAGAGAGCACATGGCACAGGGTGGCATCCAGGCGGATTTGGAAGATCTCTAAAGGAGCAGACTCCAGAACCTACCTGGGCAGCCTGTTCCAGCACTCTGTCATCCTCACAGTAAAGAAGTTCTTCCTCATATTATGCTAAATTTTATTCTGCGGCCACAGACTGTTTCTTCTATGCTGCATAAATACTTGCTATTACTAGCTTTTAGCTACAAAATTCATAAAACAGCAGGCATTGCACCACACAGATGTACTAAAATAAACAAACGCTCAAACGAAGACAGCAATGATCACTTGATCATTAGCTACTACAAGCTGAAACGCAGCTCCCGAGGCACACGGTGATGGGTTTGAAGGCTGTGTTAGCTTAACACAAATCCTGTAAGCCTGCTACAACTGTACCTGGGTGATTCCCTAGGTTACAAGGCAATGGCTGTACACTTGTCAAAATAGCAAAGGTCACTAACACTGAAGGAGATGGCAGGCAGAAGAGGCGGATCGGGAGCACCCTGTTCTCCCTCCACAGGAGGCTCTCAGTTCCCAAAGACTCCTCTAATTGCTGTGCCACCTAACGCTCAGCTTTGTGGCTGTACCTGAACCTGAAGGAAGGAAAATTAGGAAGACAGAGAAGAAAAAATGTGCTAAGGTTGTTTTCTCAGGCCAACGAAATATATAAATTGATAGTAAATAATATAAATATAAAAAATTTGGTAACAGACACAAATCTAACAGATGAACGATCAATATATATACTGATATTTCATAAATGCACCCTAAAAAAAAAAAAAAAAAAAAAATAACAGGGTTTAATTCACCATCACAGTAAAAATACCAAACTTTCCTTTTGGCTGAAGTTGGTAGGGACTTCTTCCAGCAAAAGGTGGATCAAAGCTCCAGCCCAAAAGGAAATACAGGTACAAAAGAGCTTTAACCAGAAACTAATTTTTGGAAACTATGTTTAATTCTGTGAACTATGAGATAATTAGTTTTACTCAAATGACAAAGAATATATGATATTCTTTAATACTTGATGAGACTCTTGGTCTTTAAGAGTTTTAAGTCACCTAAAGAATTTCTATTGCATTTACTTGCTTATTTAGTTGCTTATTTTGCTGCCTGATGACTTCAAAAATGACCCTTCTGTTAACAGAAAGAGGGTAATTTTCTCCCCACCTAGTATTTTTTTCCCATTTCAAGCAGACTTTCTTTGTGCAGCTCACCAACCAACCCTCGTGGCGGTTCATTTCATTTCATAAGAATTGGCACCATTCTGTGAAACCTCAGTACTAGCACCAAACACAACCCTCTTCCTTCCAGATCTCTTTAGAAACACAAATATGTCTTTGACCTGCCCATTTCTTCTCCCAGGATGCTGCAGAGCCGTCACGATGAAACATTCCCCTAAAGTCACAGCACACTCCCCAGATACTGAGAACCCATCCGCCTGGGTCTCTTTCCAATGTCTTTTTCTGTCCGCAGCATCTTCAGACTCTGGACATTTATGTCCTATTGTGGACCATGTTTCAGTGCTCTCAGTGCCCAGGAACACTGCTCCGTACTCTTCAGCGTAAAGTAAGGTCACTTTGGGAAAGAAACACTAAGGATGGTTCCTCCCCCATGTTTTACCTGTCTAGTTCACTGCTTTTCTGTCAGTCTTTTCGTTGTTATCTTGAGTCTGGTTTTACTTTGACTTTTTTCTTAAGTCTAGTTTTATTTTCTGCTTCTTTCACTTCTTGAGATACTGTTTTGTTCAACTTACAGTTTAAATTGCTTCACTAGTTAAAGCAGTGGAAATCTATATGCCATTTATTTAAATTACTATATGATACTGTCATATTTTTATATTGCTGTACATACCATGCAGTCATCATCCTTAACTATATAATACTGAGCTTCCAAAGTTATGTCAAATGAACGTGCAACAATTTTCTTCCTGCCATAGAAACTCAGCTTGGTTATTCACACAGTACCACACCTTCAAATGGGCTGATTGAATTTGTTGTGGATAATTTATAAGTCCAAAGTAAAGCCAGAGTTGCAGTCCAATACCTATGAATGTTATCTCTGTGTACACAGGATTCCAACAATACATAAAAGCAAGAGACACAGCAAAACAACAAAAGCCTACAGTACCACCTAACTTGGCATTTGTGCTACCGTAACAGTAAGGATGTCACCTTGCCAAAGCTGCTAGCAGCTTTATCATCAAGTGACATTTCTGGTGGAAAGCAATACCCCCAAAACTGAAAGGTTTGTTGTTTGCAGGAAGTGAAGATGGACTCACAGATAAAATAATCATTCCAAGTTCCAGTATCAGCTGGGCAGACTGAAAATAATTCTGCCTCCTTACCCATAACGCAGCACCTTATCTCTAGTATCACACCCAGTGTCTGCAGCCTGGTTAAGCTTATAGACACTTTCATTTTGTATAGAGCTATTTGTACAAAAAAATTCAGAAATTATATTCTGATCCCTTTCTTCCTGGTGTTCAAGAATGATCCTGCTTTCCTGAAAGTCCATCACCTTCTCCACAGATCTCTTGCTGGCCTTTCACTAGCACAGGAGGATGGGAGCCCCCACAGGAACTCCAAATGGCTGTATCCTTCCTACCTGTAAATCATCACATTTTTTTGTGAACAGAACAGAAGCAAAAGTAGGATGCAGTCTTACTAAACATACACATAATATTTGCTTTTCACATTCCTCATCCAATAAAATGATGGAACAAACCTGCTATAAAAATTGTGGCCACATTCTGGATGATTTAATGGGTTTTACATAGTTAAAATCATATCAGCTCTGTCCTCTTTCCTCTGAAATGTATGTAATTCATTTATCTGCTGATAAACCCTGCCCTAACTTGTACAAAGAAATCTGCTGCCAAATTTCATATTTACAGAACTGATTTCTTCAAACTTTGGAGAACTCCTCTGATCTGTAAAATCTACCACACCTCTATTATCTATAATACATTGCTGTCCTGAAAATCATGGTGTATCTTGATTTTAAACATTTTTCATATGCACGGGGATTTTAAAGCTAAAAGGAAAAATCAAGACTAGACTTCTTCTTCACAAATGATGTATCAGTAGCTTTTTAAAAACAAAGAAAAATAGAAGTTGTGCAAAGGACAGAACAGTCCCAATCAGTCACTGTGTGCATAGCAATGCATCTGGCTTTTTTCCTTGTAATCATAAATACAGAATAGTGTAGTCTCAGCGCGCTGCCCCAGTGCTGGTGAAGTGAGGGTGGGTACAAACTACTTAAAGACAATGGTAGTAACTGAAAACAATTAAAAGAGAATCCAGGGTGAGTTTGCAAATAAGACTTAAATGTTAACTCATTAAAACACAATAATGATATAATTCTAACACATAAAGGTTGTACTAAACACAGCTGTAGCTGCAACAACAAAAGTATTCATGTAAGTACAAATGAAGGTTTAGCTGACTGCTGCTGAACAGGATGTCTTGAATTTACTGATGTTCTTCACTAAATCAGGGTACACTATTGTGTGATTTCATGCATATGTTTTCAAATACAGAACTGTATCAGCAGGAGGAGAGAGGAACAGTCTTATCTCTGAACCTGGTATCTTGAAACTGCAGACGCTAAAGTACATTGTGGCAAATTATGGAATAATTCTATAATGCTAGAAATTAAATGCACATAAGCAATATACCATTTAATTCAATAATGGCCATTGGGTTTATATTGCCTCTTTGCATTTTGAAGAATTACACTGATAACTGGTGAGTCAATGCTCAGGAAGTAGATGAGTAGAAATTGCATTGCCTGAAGGGCAATGGCAGGAGTGGGAAAGCTGCTGCAAAGGGTAATAGCTCCTAGATCCTAGGAAACTATTATGAATTAGTGCTTTTCTGCTCTCTTTTAAAGGCTGTGGTCAGCTCTTTCTGTTCTAAAATCAGTTCTTCCCACGGCCTATTCACACTTGCAATATCCAGAACATCTCTTTGGAAGCTGTACCCCTGCAGCACTGCTGGCTGGGCTTTTTGGCTTCCCCTTCTTGTCCTTCTACCTTCAGTTCAGTTGCAGCTTTTTACATCATGGGTGTGTGGCACTCCAAGAGCTTTTAGAAATGTCTAGACCACCACTACGCACAGATATGCAAAGAACATGTACAAATATGTGTGTTGAAGAAATGAAGAATTACTCTTACATTATAAAAGTAAAGATGAAGTATCAGAGCGTATGAATGACTTGCTTAAAACTGAACAGAATTGAAAATAAAGTAGATAAAAGTGCATCTATTACAACATCCAATTTTACTGGTTCTGTACATTTTAGCCATAGAGTGCTGTAATACAGTACTGTCATTGCCAGCAACAGGCCGTAAGCTTGGTACTGAGTTTGCATGGCCTTGGGACTGAGTCTTGTCAAGGCTGCACTGGCTGAAATTTTCTTGAGCTGCCTGCAGCTTTGTTTACTTGGTCTCTCTGTGACAGCAATTTCTCTAATTGACCCGGTGTCTATATCTAATTTGTTTTGCTTTTACTTCTGTGGCACAAGCACAGTTTGATACAGGTAGCAGGAAGGAGCTGCTCTAGGTAGAGTGAGATGTTTAGGGCGATGCAATGTGAAGGGGGGGCCCTGAGCAGCGGAGGCCGCGGTGCGGAGGCGCGCGGCACGCGGTAACCAGAGCACGGGCAACGGAGGGGCACTGGAGGCTGTCAAAACCTCACTGTTAGCCAATTAAAATCACCAGAAAAAAAAAAAAAAAAAATAAAAAAAAAAAAAAACAGGCAACAGGACAAAGCAAA
>JAVCKT010011761.1:4018-16802 GCA_032273925.1 Rhynchotus rufescens | reverse complement strand
TCCCTTCCCTTCCCTTCCCTTCCCTTCCCTTCCCTTCCCTTCCCTTCCCTTCCCTTCCCTTCCCTTCCCTTCCCTCACAGATGTTATGCTGGTGGGATGGAATGAATACATCCCTTAGCACTTCTCTTATGTATGTGGCACACAAGTAGACTGTCTTATAAAATTACAGGGTTACTCAGAACAAGTAGAAAACAATGTGATAAATGGGAGTGGTTCAATGTTCTCTTAGAGATGGTAAATTATTACACTATTCTGTTGTATGAAGCTTAATGGAAAAAAGTGTTTGAACATATTTTTTTTCACACAGTAGGAAACAATTCCTGAAATATTTATATAATATAGAAACAGATATATGTAACCTAACCTTATAATCCCATTTCACAGCTTTCCCAAATACTGGGGAGCTCGATAAATAGGAAGCCGATTATACTGGCACTATAACTCCATTAATAGGATTCGGATTTGCTGTATTGACAAGCCAGTACTGTTAATATGATCCAGTATATTAAATTGACAGGAAAACTGGAGCGATAGAATGTATCTGCACTCTAATTGACAGGGAAGCTCTTTCAAAAGGTTCTTAATGTGTTTTTTATTGACAGTGTAGCTTCAGTAAGTACATATCACTGGTGAACGATGTAAATACATTGGATGCAACTGTAGTGGTAGGTTCAAGCGAAGCAGTTATTTTTTTCTGTTTTTCCATATTTCCATCTTTGCTGTGATATAAGTTGAATCAAGCTCTCTTGTAAGATCTTCACAAATCCCTCCTAAAGCACCACCTAACTGCAGTGCTCACAGGCATTTGACAAGTTGTGAATTATTTTAAATGTGTTCATCCTTTTTAAATGAATAGAGGCAATACAGAGCAATGCAATAATGTGTCATGAATTTCATTATGTTTATTTATTGACACTGTGATAGCAGAAGCAGAGCTATTGTACTTTCAGCTACAACGCTTTATATGGTGTGATATTTGGCACCTCTTTCTGTGTTCTGATGTTGCACCTTTTCCAAAAGGTAGTTAATCTCAAGAGGTCATATTACAATTACATACATATTTTCTTCCATTCCATATTCCCTACTCAGAGAGTGTTCATTTTCATTCGATGCTTGTATTTCATGTTTCTCCTCTCATGTTTTCAGACTGAGGCTCAGAAAGCTGCTAAATAAAAAGGTTCTATTGTGAAAAAAACAGCAGTTACAGCTTGGGCTGGGAAATCTCGATTCTCTTTTCTGTAGTAGATGGAGTTTTTTATTTTATTTTATATCCTGTATCTGGTCATCTCTCCTCATTTGTAAAGATTTTTTTTTTTTTTTTTTTAACAGAGTCACATAAAAAATGGCTCTCTTTAGTGACCTTTCTAGCTTCTTCAACGTTTACACTGAATGCAATCACTGATGAGTGAAGTGAGAGGACACTTAACTATCCCTACTAATGCTTGTACTGTGTTAAATCCCTGCAGAGTAGCATTTTTGTGGGTGCTGTAAACTGTTGGAAAAAAAAATTAGAAAAGAATTGTTTTTAGTAAGTCAATACAGCTGAAATATATTACTTCATTACCTTGAAAAGAATATTGGAGTAATAAATCATTAATGATTTTTAGTAACAAATCGTGGTACTTACAGAAAAAAACAGTATAGAAACTAGACGTCTATTTGGAGGGGATTGTCATTGCTACAGCTACCCAAAATACCTTAGATTCTGTTCACTGAGTCTCAGTTTTTAGAAGATGCTTTGTGAATTTGACTGAACAGCTCACAACCTTTTTTCCTTGTAGTTCTACTTTCCTCACGCAAGAGAAAAGAAAACATGAGCCAGGAACATCCTGCAAGAGAGCACAGCAGCCTGGTGATTGCTTTGTGCATCTTACTTTTTTTGTAGCTCTGTGTTCTTATGTGTTTTTGAAAAATGTTATATATCATGTAAAATTTCATGGAACCACACTTGTAGGTCTTGTAACACCAAAATACATATCTTGCAGGAAGTGCGAAATTTCCCAAATATGTACATATGTATGAAATATGTCCTAAAGACACTTTCCTAAGAGAAAAGGTGGACAGCACATATGAGAGTCGTAATTCTAGATTTTTTAAAATAGCCTACTTAATTTTACCCTCTAAATAACAGAATATTCTATTAGTAATTTATGTCGAGCTTTTTTCTTTGCTATTGGTGGAATCTCATTTTCATAATGAAAAAAGTCTTATGAAGTCAAAAATTTACTTCTTCAGGCTAAGTAACTACATTTATTAGCAGTCTTATCCAAAGCAGTCTTTTGTGAAAAATTGTACTATGTTGAACACAAACTATTCCTAACAAAATCAGGACAATTGTCTGTTCTTTCAAAACTAGATTTGGCAGAATACAATTCTTCTGTCTTGAGAAGTGATTGCCATTATATATGTTCTTTGTTTCATAGGGGAAGGGTGAATACTTGGAATTAGGCTTTTTTAAGAAAAGACACAGAAGATGCTTGAGTAAGATATTAAGTGGCAGTATGATAAAGGGGAGAGATGTTTCATTTCATTTTCTCCATTTAATGTTTAATTAAAAAGAAGTTAGAATCAGCAAAGACATTTTGCTTTATTATAGTTTCAGGTATGAACAGCTACATAAAATAGAGTTGCATTGAATCATTTCTGAAAATGTGATACTTGTTCTTGTAATTCTGAGAAAAAAATATGAATATTCTAGTAGTCTAATATTCATAAATTTGATTAATCTTTAAGCCCTTTTTTTCCTTACAATTTAGAATACATCTTTTTCTAATATGACAATTATTTGGGGGGCACAATTTGTCAAGAGTACTTAAGTACTGCATTTCCTTCTCTCTGCAGCCTTCTTTATCTTTCTTTTTGCAGTTATGTTGATTTGCAGAACTATTTTTCCACAGAAAAGAGAGTTACTGAATCTAAACTTGTATATTTTATTGCTTTTCTCTAAATTTATTCAAACTGTATGAAATGAACTAGAGGTGGCCAAGGATTTTCAGAATTGCAAAGGTACTATGAGTTTAAAAAAAAAAAGGGAAAAATGGGAATGAGAAACTTTTAAATTTTAACAGAGAGCTTGCTTGATATGGAAAGTCATGGAAGGAGAAGCCTTGTGAAGTTCTCCACCTTTGTCTCAATGAGAAATAGTGGAATCCCTGGAATCAGATTGAATAATGCAAAGTCACACTTTTAACACGGATATTCTTTTTGAAAGAAAGAAACAAACAATATCTCAAGCAAGAAGAGCTCTTGTGTAACTTCTCTCTAGCTCCAAAAATATCAAAAACTTTCACCTAAAGTAAGTTTATATGCCTTGTGTACAAGAAGTTATAGAAAAGGGTAAGGTGAAAAAAAAAAAAAAAAGAAAAGAAAAAAAAAGGGTTAATGCAGAACTTTGTTAAAAAAGTCACTTTTTCCCCATATTTCTTCGTGTAATACTTTGTCCAGATTGGGTCAAACTATTTCCAGAGATACAGCTTCCATTTATTTTATTATGAAATTATTTAAGACTAATGAATATTATCAGGGAGTTATTTCTATTTCTAGGAGTTTGATCATATTCTTTTCATTAGTCTTTCTCCAAATTAAAATTTGGGAAGTCATAGCAATTATGGAATTAATTACTAGAACTTTGTCAGTTGGCTTTCAGATTTTTGTACTCTTTGATTTTGCCAAATTCCAAATATGCAATAACATACAGCAATAACTGTCCATAAATAGAGGTTTAATGAAGCCTTTGATGTCTTCTTGATATTGAAATGCAAGTCTGTATAATAGAATAAATAGTTTTCATATTGAAATGCTAGTCTGTATAATAGAATAAATAGTTTTATATTGTTCAAAAGAATTGAAGAATTTATTCTAAATATAGTTCTTGAAAATAGACCAACAAGATGTATTATTAGTCTATAGCTATTGTCACATCTGAAGACCCCATACACAACAAAAAAAGAAAAAAAAAGTGAATTTTGTACAAATTTCTTTTGCCTGTATTTTTCGTTTCTATTCATCACCATGTAGACAAAATATGTAACATTGTTAGGCTGTAATATATTTTTTGAAAGGCAGCAACCTTTTCAAATTTTGGTGACTGCTGAACTGATTATATGAGTCCTAATCTCTTTCAAAATGGCATTTTTATGATCTCCATCCTTCTAAGCGAGCTGCATTTCACATGTGTACTAAAACCCTCATGAACTTTTCTGCAACATAGCAATCTGTTAGTGTTCTTAACATTTCAAATTTACTCTGCATTCTCATATTAAGACAGATGTGTGGAAAGGCTTGAAAGGCTTTTTTTTTTTTTTTTAAACTTTAGAAGGCTGTCATAGGAACTGTGAAAAAGTATTTAATGATTTAACAGTTTATTCTTATTGGAAATGAGCTGGTTCTACTAATTCATGAAAATTACCCACCCCCCTGCAAAAAAAAAACAAAACAAAACAAAGCAGGATTCCTCTCTAGGAGAGTTATCGTCTGTATCGTCTGTTAGATTAACATCACAGATCTTTTATTTTTCCAGTATCTAACGATACTGGATCTAACGATCTAACGGCAGTGGACAATTCCTATTCAACTTTTGATTTTGTTTTAGGGACCCATTTGTTTCAGTATGTTTTCTTGCTTGTACAGAACTTGTGTCTTAATCACGGTTGACCTAATTCCCAGTCCAGTCCTCAAGCTTGAATCACAGAGACAAAAAAGATATCTTTTACTAATGAATTCCAATGACTTCTAGAGCTGGACTGTTTCTGGGATTTTCTTTGTGGGAAGTGTTATTTTGTTTTGTTCTGAAGCATAAAAACAAAAAATCCTGAAGGATGGCAGTAGTGCTGATATCTGAGTAATTTCTTTTATTTCTCGAATGATGATAGTTCCCATGCTGTGTTCCATGGTAGGGTGTATCTCACTTAATTTTAGCTATTAAATTAAGCATATTGCTGATCATCTAAATTCTCCTCGTATTTATTGGGTGGAGGTATCATCTTCAGAGAGTATCACATACCTAAAGATAGATGCCTGAAGTATGATGATTCATCTATAGACATCTATGTCTCCAATTCTTACCAAGGGCACGTAGCTAATTAGCTTCCAGTAGGTGCCTAGCTTAGATGGCTATGTGTAGGCAAACTGAAACCCACCTTAAAACTGGCAGAATCTGTTGCATATAAGAAATTTCCTGATTTAGCATTTAGACATTCATATTGAGACATACATAGAAACATGGTTCTGGATTTCCTGGAAAGTGCTAGATTTTCAGAGAACAAAGAATTTATTTGTGGTTGAGACTTGTTTAAAGTGTTTTGTAGAAATACAATTATGTAGGGCAAAGAGATTCAATCAATGCATGAGCTGAAATGTGCAATATCACTTCAATCCGTATTAAAAGGTACAGAAATTTTATGTATATGACCTTTCACTTCAACTGGAATTGGAAAAAGAAAAAGGGTTTTAAAAGAGTTAAGTTTTCATATATCTCTGCAACCCATTGAGAATTAGATGCTTGCCTTTCTAGGAATCCTCTAAACAGCCTAGCCTTAAAATTAAATGTTTGTTTGTTATCCCCATTGTTATAGAGATATTATTATATATGAAACAACTATTTCTCTGCTGCCTAGATCTCAGAACACTGGGTTACTGCTGATCACAAACATCATGTTTTCGTAGTTCTTAGGAGAAGGCTAAACGCTTTTAGAACAGACGGAAAAGAACAGGAGCTCTGCAGCTGTACACAGTTATCAAGCATTTACATTTGTACTTTTGTTGCAATGAACTCACTCTAAGATGGCACCCAGCTGTTTGTTTTGCTGCAAAATACAATATGAAGAAAATTGGTCAGATTATTATCGAGTTAAAGGCTATTAATGATTACCATGAGCATGGAGTTTCTCAGGTGCAGCTTCCATTGTTAGGACTGCAGCTAAGATGCTGTTACAGCCTCTATTTTAGAATGTAGATCTGTGGTAGTCCTGGGTGGGCCATATTTTTTTATTGCAATAGCAAGGTGAAAATGAAAAGTGCTGCCAGCTGACATTAGCAAACCATATAATAAAAGTACATATTAAGGAGGTGCTGTGACTGTTTCCAGGGCAAAAGTTAGACCTAGGTCTCCTAATTAGGTGACATAAAATTGATGAGAAGACAGATATTTTGCCTGACAATGACACAGAAGATGTAAAGGATCATTCTAGAGGCAGTTGGTTTTAGGAGAAGACAGATTTCTTTCTTACATAAGTAAAAGAATGAGGTTGGTTTTCTTGGGCAGCTGTAGTGAGATAATAGAACCCAGAAAATAGAAATGAGCTCTGTTTATATAGGTTTATATGGGTTGAAAAGTATGCTGTTTTCTGTGTTGTATAAAATGTATGTTTATATGCTGTGTATTCACTGCATACAGCAGTGATACTAGCTTATAATTTTAGGCAGGGAAAAAATATGGGGTGCTTCTGAAATGTGGGATGTGATATGTCATATGTAAGTGACTGCATATATAGGAATGCTGAAATATTTATTTTTACATATCTATAGATGAAATTATGGATACTTCTGGAAAGCTGACTTGGAAAAACAGTCACAAAATACTGATTTTGAAGACACATCGCCAGAACCCTGCTCCTGTAATCTAGAGAGTGTTTTTTTGCTTTAGAGTGTTTATGGCACTTACGGCACTATTTAAGAATTTGCTGTGTCCTTACCTTTTAATCCTGCTCAAATCCAAGTCTCCAGTTATGCATAAATACTCAGATTTCAAAATGTTCACTTTTTATCTATCATTTAGAATTCTAAGCATAGATGTTTTATGGCAATGGCGAAAACAGAACATTAAAAATCCAATTCTTTCATACTGTTTATCATAAAAAAAAGAAGTTTCAGAGATGAAATATCAAGCTTTTTTTTTCTTTTCTTTTTTTTTTTTATGAGTGAATGATGTGAACTCCACAGCTTAAATTAGAAACTACTTCAAAATGTGTGTAACACAAAGTGTGTTATGATTTTAATTTTGTTTCGAAAGATTTAACTAGCAGTAGGAATAAAACCCATGTAAATATGCTCCATAATTGCAGAAGAGAAGATAATTATTTATCGTCTGACCCTTCCCTATAGTATGCAGGTTATCCATGGTATACAAACAAGTCTGCTTTGCATATATGTTAATATAGAATGTTAATTAAGATTGGCAGGTAGCTACCTGTTTTCTAGCCATCTATTAGAAGGAAAAAAAAAAAAAAAAAAGTAGAGGTAAATCATGAAGATGGGAGCAGAGGGAAAAAAAAAGAGACTAGACATTTATATAAACACTTGTTGTGCAACAGTAAATCTTATCTTGGACCTTGTGCTCCGTTAATTGAGTGCTACTTATACGTTAGGTGCCATTGCAAAACTCAGAGCCTTTGCAAAGTGTAATGGCGTGATATGAAGTGATGCAGAAAACAGTAGGAGCTCTGTCGCTAGGTCAGCTGCAAGAAGTGACGTGTATGAATGTACAGTATCTGGAGTTTTGTGAAAGATTCAGTCTCTCTCTTTCTCCCAAAGAACTTTAGCTGATGACACAAGGGGAATTCAGTTCCCCTTGGCAGAACTCCATGTTGGGCTGGATGCTGTAAATACTTCTGCTTCTACGGTTACTTAGCTCATGCAGCTAAAAATATACTCACGGCAGACTTAATAGAAGTATCTTCTTTTAAAAACTACTTGTCTACAACAGTTCTTGTTTGCATGTGTTTCGTATTGCTCAGATACAGCTATTAATACTGATGAAAATCAAAGAGAGAAAAAAAAGACTTTTTTAAACAAAATTACACTTTTCCAGTAGTGTTAAAAAAAAAGAGCTTGTAAACCACAGGCATTCTTAATTTTGTTGTTGTTTTTGTGTTTCAAAAATAATATCGCAATATATGAAATTGCATTACAGCAGTAAGCCTCAGAATCCCAGCAGATGATGTAATTATGGTTAAAAATTAGTATTATTGAATAATTCACTTTTGTTATATGCAGAAGTATTTTTTCTCTCATTTTCAATAACCATCAGTCTTAATATCTAACTAATGAAAAAACATAAACAGTGTCATCTGTCAGGTTGCTAACAGAGAATGCCACTTACTGGCGCCTCATTGTTTACTTTAGCAGGTAATTTGTGGACCGGAATCATTTAATTGTTCTGAGCACATAATTACATGCCAGCATTTTCCAATTTAATTAAAATGTACAAATCTGAAGATTAAGGGAATTTTTGAATTATTAATCATTTCTCCTCTAGGAAATCTTGTTGCTCTGCAGGAGATTTGTCCAGTGTACAACTATACGTATTTTTTTCCTTCTCTTTCACAGACAGACAATTTTCCCGCAGAGCCCAATTACATGGGCAGCAGGCAGCAGTTTGTTCAAAGGTAAGGCCTATTAAATAACTTTCTCGGCTTCCCCATTTGCATTCTTGTCAAAATTGCTTTGCCAGAGAGTACAATTCAACTTAGAACAAGTAAATACAACTCTATCTTTCTTTTTTCTCTTTCTCTCTCTTTTTTTTTCTTTTTTTTCTTTTGTTTTTAATATGTATTTCAGTAGCTCCACGTTCAAGGATCCAGAAAGAGCCAGCTTGAGGGACAGCGGGCATGGGGACAGTGATCAGGCTGACAGTGACCAAGACACTAACAAAGGCTCCTGCTGTGACATGTCTGTAAGGGAGGCACTCAAGATGAAAACTGCTTCAACTAAAAGCCAGCCACTTGAACAAGGTGAGTGAAGCCTCCCATGCTTGCAGAGTGTAAAGTTTAAGCAATCATTATAAACCTATTAGTATTGCAGTGGCAGTTTATCAGGGCAGAATAGCCCTCTGATAATACTATCAGAGAAAACAGTACATCTTGCAGCTAGCCCAGAGCAAAGAATGTTCAGTATCTTTCAGAAAAATAGAGGGAAAAATGAAATGAAAGTGCAAGAATCTTTTTTTTTTTTTTAAATCCAAACTAGATTAAAAAAAAAAAGAAAAGAAAAAATAATACTTTTGTAAAATGATTGTAATATACTTAAATTTCACTGTCTTGGCCTGTTATATATTATGCAGTCTTTCTGCCAAAGCTGGATTGGAAAACTCAAACTAGACAGGATGCTGTTTTTTCCTTTGTGCAATTTGGAGACAAGAAAAAGGCATGACACTAGGGATATCAGGCAACAGTAAAAATGGACAGGAGATGTTTTCATTTCACAGCAATTTGTAAAGTTGATTTCATGATTAATGGTAATATGAGAAGTGTCAAATAATAGTGTAATCTGATTTTTGGTATAATTTCATTCACACCTTATGAAGGAATCAGAAATAATGATCTGTGAAATAGTTAAATGGCTTACATGAATGGCAACGCTCTCTACAGTCATTCATTCTATCAAATAGGCATGTTTATTTCCTCAAAGTCTGTGTCCAATTCTTTTTTTCTCTACATGTGTTAATTATGAGATCTTTCATTTCAAAAGAAGTACATTTCTTAAAAGCTAGAGATAAACCAAACACTCTAGCATTGCATGGGTGGTCTTTTTTTGTTTTGTTTGCTTGTTTGTTTCCAGACTGCAAGCCGTAAGGAAGTGCACTGCTGAATTATTTCTGTTTTGTGTATTTGCTATTATTTTTAATTGCCGCATGGGAGATGATTCAATGTTAAAGACATTGAAAAAATGAGTAAGTCAGTCAGATTTAATGAAAATTTATGTTTATAATCGAGCAGAAATACTTCATAAGCTTTCTATTAATTGTTGATTAGTTGAACTAGATTTTGCCTCTCGCCTGGTCTTGTCGGTAGTGCAATCATCAGGAAATATATGCTCTATTTCATATTTCTGATCAAGTTGCAATTGAATTTTTTTTTCTAGACAGAATGTTTAGAATGCTGCAGCATTAATTTATTCTGTATATATTGGAGAGTTGACCTCACATGAGTTGTTTTCAAACTCATAAATGCCAGAAAGATTATTTTTCCTGACCTTTTACCACAGCCACACTTTGCTTCTAATTGGACATTGATCTGTATAAAGATGCTATACTAAACTTTGTTGTTTTTTAGTAACTGTCTATGGATATAAGTTTCTCGGTTTAGTGTAAGAAAAAATCAAAATCTCTGGATTGCTACATGCTTGTATAAAAAGCAAAGAATTCTAAATTTTTAAAGTTGGATTAGGACAATTTTTTAGTACTCCAAATGAAACAGATTTTTCTTTTTTTAATGTAGCCTTTTCATTCATTCAGAGTTCATAGTATTGTAGCTGGAGTTCATAGTATTGCAGATTGTGCAATGGCATCGTGCCTGCTCCTGGTCAAAATATGAAAACATTAGTAGGCAGATGAAGTCAGCAATTCCTGTTTCTTTTTTTTTTTTCATTATATTTTTGTTATAATGCAAAGAGCTATTTGGAGGTTTGCACTTGTCACCATATTCGGATGAGGTGTCCTATTCATCAAAAAACAACAGATGCAACTGGCTTATATTAATTCCTCAGATTGTTATTATGCAGATATTGAGCTGTGAATGTTAAATACTGTCAATGAACTGCAGCATCATGTTCTTATATGCTTTTTCTTAGGGAAAAAATACAATAATTTAGTATATGAGGATAATCTTTTTTTTTTTCTTTTTTTCCCCCAAATGAAATTACAAATTGTAATGATATCCATTTGTTTAGTTTTCTGAATTCTTCCATCTCAAGTGTGTGGGAAGACCATTCATGTATTACAAATACTGAACCTGCAATAAAGACCTTCTGGGGTTACAGCTCGTTGCAATGACGAATGTGGTGCAATGTGGTGTTCCCAGTGAAATCAGCAATTGTTTGTCTGATTAGGGAACTGCAACCTGATGTAACTTTTCTCCTTTAAAAGCAGATAAACAAAATTGCTTTTTCTGATCATGAGCCAGGCTGAGGGAGGTTTAGAAACACAAAGTGTGTGATTAGGATAGGTACAGGATTGCATTTTCTTAGAGAAAAAATAATTTCCAAAAAAGGAGATGGACAGCTTGCCAGAAACTATAGTCTGTAGCAGGGCTTGAAGCAAAATCAAAAGTTCCAGTTCTGTCATCATCTGCTTCGTGTCAGACAGGATTCATTATTTTGTGCCAAATTTTCAGAGTGGTTCATTGTTTTTGAATGCTATTTGAAGTACTGCAACTTTTGTTGTTAGAAAGGTGATAGTTAGGAGAGGACAGCAGATCTTCTGATGTTTTTGAAAAATGATCAGGATGTAGCTGTAGAGCCAGGATCTTGAGATCAGCTTCCTAAATTAAAAAGCGAGTTTAGTCTGTGTTTGAAATCTTCTGTATCTAATTCCAAACTATTTTCACCAGTCCAGTTCTACCCATGACAGTAATAAGAACGCTAGCGTTATTTAAAACTACAGTTTTAAGCAACTTGAGTCTAGACATCTTGAAAATTAAGTGATAGTCAAAAATTCTGTCTGTAGCACTGCAGCAGCTGCACCAGCAATCAAAAAGCAGGATATTTTTTTTAAAGAATTTCTTGTAGACAAGACATCTGATTTTTCTCTGTAAGGACCAAATCCATTTTATGATTTGCATTAAAACAGTAAAAACTGCAGAGTGAAGCTTCTGCTACTAGAATAAGTCTATTATTAAAAGGTTTAGTTGAAAGAAAGAAACCTCCAGATAGCAAGTTTTGTCTGGTCCTGGACTTAAACACTAACACAAAAGGGAAAGATTGTAAATCAACTACGTCTGTAAAATGCTAATGAAAGCTCCATAGTTGCATTTGATGGAAAGAACAGACTGGGGTCTGGGGAGGCAGAGAAGAGATTTGAAAAGCTATTGGGACAGTAAGTCTTATGTTAAAATAAGTATGTCCCCTTTTAGTTATCTCAACCATATATCCTTCGGCTGTAAATTTCAATCCACTTTCTGCATAAAAAATATCTAGCTGTCTCTTAAGCTTACTTATGCTATCTGATTCAGCTGTATTACTAAGCAGCTTCTTCTATATGCCTTCTGCTCTTTCAATAGAATGGTTTTAGCTAAATTTATTTTGTTTATCTCTCTCTTCTTTTTTATTATGTTGCTGAGACTTTAACCCTGTCACTAGTTAGCACAGTTTGAGATTGCCCTACTTCTTACAAGTATTATAAGAATTAATAGTTTTGATTACCTCTGTCAGGTAACTCCCAAATTCGTTTTTGTTCCACATGAAATAGCACATAGTATTCACAGTACATATTCAGATAACTGAGCAATCTTTTTGTTTGCTATAGTTTAAACATAGCAGCAATAATTTTATGCCTTGAAGAGATATCCTGAGCTGAAAATGATATCACAAGCCATAAATGATATCTACAAATGAGTAGCACTACAGTGAGAGGTGCACTCTTATCCTCTTCTTAGTGAGAAAGTTTACTTTATTATATTATACGGAGATGAATTTTATTATTATTATTTTTTCTTTTTAGATATTTGTAAATCATTATCTTATTTCCCCTGGTTTCTTTTTCTTCTTTTTTTTTTTTTTTTTTTTTTTTTTTTTTTTTTTGTTTTTTATTTTTTTAAAAAAAATTTAAATTTTAGAAATATCCAAGAACTGAGTTCAGTAGCTTAATTGCTTAGTGTTACATTGCACTGAAAGGTTTGCTTGCCATTCACGCCTGCATCCCATAGAGGGGGGGCATTTCTGCATGTGCTATTGCCTCATCAACAGTAGAACAGATCCTGAGAATAAAGGGAAAAACGGAGGTGCTTCCTTGGAGAAAAAGAATAAAAGAGTCAGTGTTGGTGTCAGAGCTTTCACTAAGATACCAGCCTTC
>JAVCKT010011760.1:0-10149 GCA_032273925.1 Rhynchotus rufescens | reverse complement strand
AACTATACTGGCTGCAATAGTCTCCTTATACTCTAGCTGCTAAATTGGTTTTGTTCCAAGACATGGATCAAAATATTGCAAGTAAAACAGTGCATTGAGTAGAGCAGAAGAAAAGTCATTTCCAACTTGTGCTTCTCACGAAGTTTTCAAAATCTGCATAAATTCTATTATTTTATTATTTTAGTTACTTGCAATTTTATTATTTTAGTTACTTGCAAGTATCTTTACACAAAGAACCTACTTCTTTTCATCCACTCCTTTTTACCATTCCCTTGAAGTAAAATAGCTCAGAGATTCACATGTAAAGATTGAGATGAGATAACAGAAATTAGATATTGTTTCAACTGGTTTTGTATACAAAATAAAAACCTAATTACAAACCAGATAACGAGTTGACTCTGCCTCGAGTTACTTTAGGGACCAGCTCCCTGGATTCCAGGGCTTAACATAGATTTACTCTCTCTGTGACAAATCAACTCAGCCAAATTAGCCGAGCTGTGCTAAATAGTCTGACAACTAAATATTGAGTTTGTCTTTATAAATCACTTAAAAGTCAAAGGCCACAATCTGCACACAGAGTTACCTTACTTCAAGCCCCAATACAAGGATCTATCATTCACTTGGCCAGATTCTGCTCTCATTTGCACTAATGCAAATCCACATCATTTCCTCTACCATTAGTGCAGTTGATGGGTATTGTATCATGCACGGGAGCAGAACACGGCGGCATCACTTTTCCACTGGGGTAACTGATGTGACCAGTTGCTCATTGTGTCTGTTCCACAGGCAGATTAGAGGGTTTCCTCTCTGCTGCACAGGCTGCCTACTCCACTTGCTCTCCTTGCAACTCCCATGGACAGGGGAGCTCTATCGCATCCCTCCAAGGCCTTTATTTTAAATGGATCTTGTTTCACAGACAGACCACAGCAGGTTACTTATCCCCCTTAATTCATCTGATTTACAAGAAGCACTCCAGCTGGGTAACACTGAAGACAAAATTGTTTCTACAGTATATTTACACACAATAAAATGAACCAATCAAGCAAACAAAGTGTACAAAATGTGCCCTAGTATTAACTAAGACTAGAAAAAAAACTCTCTCTCCAGTACTTCCAGTGCTTATAAATATATACTTATGTCATAAGTAACCTAGAGCTTCCAGCAATTACTTAGTTCTCAAAGCTCTGAGCCAAGTTTTCTCCAAGATATTTACTCACTGAGGCTCACGGGAGGTAAAAGAAAACTGATCTTCAATCCTGTTTCCTCAGCATGAAGGCAAAGTTTCCTCAGTCACCCTGACTGACCAGCTCACCAAGCTGAGCTTTGCCTGGATTCCCTTTATTTACTGTGCATTTGAGTCACTACCGCACTGCCAGGCATGGTGGCACTCTCTGCCCAACACCTGGTCAGCACAGAACAAGCAGAGGCACCGAGGGACATGGGGAACTGCCTGCTGAGGAAGCAAGTGCTCTGCTGACAGTAAAAGAGCGATTAAAACACAGGCGAGAGCACACAGACCACAGAAATGCTCCTTCTGTCCCACGTGCCCATATCAGCCGGGTTAGGAGTTACCATTGAGCTAAAACTGTTCAGATATTGTGTTTAGGTATTTGTAGCCACTATTTAGTGCCTTTTATTTCCTTCTGGTACCATAATAACGCTGTTCCCAGTTAAAAAAAATAGGGCTGTTCACAACCATGATGTGGTATGTTGAGAGGCAGAGCCTGCAGAGTGCTGCACATAACACACAGACCGTGCCAGCCAAACAAGCTCACGTTCCTCCCATGGTCCGACCTCGGACGGGACTCACCTCCCAGCCCACGCAGCAGCACTCAGCAGGATGACGTGTCCAACTGCAGATGCAGTTCTCTGCCCTGTTGCACTGGAAGATCAACGTCCAGATCACCAGAGAAACAAACTTTCCCAAAACCTTCCCTTGCATAAGAGGGAATAGTAATTTATTACACAGATAAAAAACAAAGTAAATCACTCAAACTTGACTACTGATAAGGCCAAAAAGGGCCCTCTTCTGCCACCCTTCCACTGAATGCTAATTTCACTGGGGAGAAAAACTTAACAGTAGTTTGTGATGCAAATTCATATGTGCTTTTTATTCCCCTAGGACCATGCACTCAAGCAAAAGACTGACACTTTTTTGTTTTGTTTTCTCCTCCTCTAGTGGAAGACATTAAGAACTAGGCTTTAATTCTCTGGTAAAGCCGGAAAACAATAAGGGGCAGGTTCCTGAACCTCATTATGATTAAAGAGAAGTAACTCTAGAAGAACTGAGAAGGGCTTCAAATACTCATGTTCCAACTGCATATAGTCAGTCACCAACAGCAGACCCAGTCACTGTTTTCAGAGGGGAGTTATCTTAGCAAAGCAGCAGCACAATTCCGCGTATTCAACATTGCGATTTTCAGACAAACGCTATGGTAAAAATGCACCAAACTTACAAAAGAACTCTTAAGTGTTTGGAAACAACAGCTGCAAGGCTGCCTGGGCAATCTTTGTTGTACCTTCTTGTATAAGGAATCAGTTGCAGAACACTATCACATCCTGCTTCCCTACTATGCAGCGTCCCATCAGCTTCAAACTTTTCTACTTGGTCTCAAGAAATCACATGCAGATATGATATAAATATGATTTATATATGTATATTTATATTCAGCCTAAAACAGCACTCATTTTGCATTCAATTTTAACATCATATATACAAATACACAACTCTGGAAAATCAGGTACATATGTAAAAGGAGATTTTTTTTTATAAAGCCCTAAGTATTCCCTACAGTTACAGGGCTCCTCCTCTTAGAGGTGCCTTTTCTTCCCCCCTACACACAGGAGAAACAAGCTAGAGGAGATGATCCAACTCCCCCAAAGTAACATCAACATAAATTAAGACCAAAAGGTCACATGAACGCTGTCCTCCCACTGCGCACCTGGAAGGACTCACTCTAATACTCCATACAAGACGAACATCTTTAGCTGCAACTCACAAGTCTTCAGAAGTACACCCCACACAAGCAGACAACAAAAGAGATCCCCAGAGAATGTGCTAGACGAAAAAGGGAGCATGTACAAAGCCACTCAGCCATTTTGTAGGCTAAGAGGCTGTCTGCATCCTCTTCCAATGTTATAAATATTACTGTATATATAAAAATAAAAATACAGTCACAGGGCTGCCATGAGTTGCATATGAACAATTCTGCATAACCAACGTCAGCTCCTGGCATGTACAAGGCCCTTGCCCATGCAGGCCTCTTTGCAGGATTAGGACTGTAAGCTATAATACATAAATGCTGGTAAAATGTGTTTACATAATATGTAAATAGATAGAGAAAAGTACATTCACACCAACTACTGGGAAAAGAAAACAAATCATTTTTCTACTGCTAAAAGTACTGAATCATTTACCATCTGTTTTGGGAGAAAAAAGACACAATCCAATTCAGCTAAGAAGAAAATCCTGTCTAAAAAAAGTAATCACATGCTAAATCCCCCTAAGTTCAATTTCCACTCATCTTAACATGGAGACATGACAGTTTTCTTTTCCTAAGGAGAAGGGGAAAAAAAAAAAAACTTGAAAGATGTGAAGCTTGTTCGGCCCTGATCGTACAAGCTCCAGATACTTAGCTATGGGGATAGAGAAAGCTATTTCTCAGGGAAAACTTGAGTCTATGCATCAGGTTCTGCTGGAATACATCCCAATCTTCTAAGAAAAATCTGACATGCATTTGCTATCATGCTGTGAAATGCAAAAGTAAAATCTAGATATTGAACTTGTGAACTAATTTGTCTTTCCTGGCAACATGTGCTTTTTAACTCTAACATAAGAAAATACTGTGTATATGTACCTTAGCATAGCACAGAAGTGGCACGTTTTTGAAAGTATATTATTACAATTGAAAAAGGACATTTGGTCATGTAAACACAGTACCTCAGCACACACAATGAAGCTCAAGCTTATAGCTGTGGCAAGCATTTGTCATTTCCATTTCCTCAAGTTACAGCGACTTTTCACTTTGTCCTCAGATAACACACCATTAAAAAGTATTTCTTCATTTTAAAAGCAACTTAAATTTTTTGTATAATCATTTCAATACACACTTTAAAATCTAGTCTATATATAGAATTGATTTTCCACATGGCTTTGTTCTGCTTCACAGTTGTTCGCTCCTAAAATGCACGTTATGGATCTGAACTGCTCTGTTTCCTCTTTGTGTCATTCTCTGCACATTCAATTATCACCTCACATTACAGGCTTTTTCTCCAGAGCATCTTCCTAACTTCATTCACCCTCACATCTCTTGCTTCTCTTTTTCCCCTTCATTTCCATCTACTAACTAAATTCTTACACTTTCTAATTGCTGCTCTTGAATTTTAATAATTTCTGTCTTAGAATTTGTCAAGTCCTGGTTGGTAATCACAAACTGAAAGAGACATCAATACCACTGTGTGGGTGGCTGCAATGGTCCTGTGAGTCCTGGCCCTCCTCCCTCGCCTCCCCCAGTCCAACTCTCCCCCGCTCTAACACTTCCATCTATTTCCCTTCTCCTCCCCAAAGCTTTAAGGAGTTTGACATGGGCCCTTTACCTATATGACAAAGAAGGAGCTTAGTGGAAAACTGGTCAATTGATCTAAATACTCAAAACATCAAAAGAAGCTTGACTGAACACCTCACTCACTAAACTTTACAGCTAATTTGTTCTTCTCCTAAACACTCAACCTTTCCCCAGGGGGGGAAAGGGTCATATCCCTCAGTTATTCCTCAAGAGTGACTTTGGCTTACTCTTTCCTTCTTAAACTTTGCACTATTGGTGAAACCAGTACCGAACTTTACTGGGATAAATTTGAAGCTCTTTCTCTTGCTAAAAATTGTTTTTAAAATAATACATTAAGAGTTCAGACATATAACAAAAATGCAATCAAATTCCTGTGTCTTCAAAAGTTCCTGCTTATCACCTAAGTGACAACAGCATCCAGTCCTTGCTCATGATTGCAAAACAGAGGGGCTTAGCTTAAAGACAGCCAGTACCAAAGTGCACTTTGCAGCAAGGGAAGGCTGTGGTGAGCACCAAGCCAGTAACAGCAAGTCCAACCACAGAGCAGTAACCCTTTAAGCCACAGAAAGAGGGTTACTTTAGACTTTGCTAGTAACTTTGCCCAAAAGTTGCCACACAACCACTACTTTGTGTGGCAAAAGCAGCTGCACAGACACACACCTAACACTCTCCATGACCCCAGAGTTAATACATTACCTACCCACAAACTCTCATCGACTCCAACAGGAGCAGACTCACACCCTACATTTAGACAAAAGTGCTTACACGCTGCACATATCTTAAAAAGTAAATATTAAACTAATTGACAATGTGAGCAACAGACATGCACTGAGAGAAATATAAAGCGTTCCTTAAGCAGGGAAAGCTTTTCTCATCACTGCCAGATGATGAAGGCTCTGCAAAGAGCCTTGGTGCACTCAGTGGGCCCTTCCCCTCTGCCACATGAGCCAAACCTCCTCCATTTGAAAGTCAGCTGTTGAGGGGAGGGCTGAAGGCCAAGAGAGCCGCTTCCAGGCACAAATGACCTTGCAAGCTGTCTTCCATCCTCCACTCCCTCACTGGGTGACCCAACAGGACCCTGGGGATTCTCCAGAACAGTAACAGCACAAGAGGAAAAGCGAAGCGGAGGTCGGTGCTGATGTCACTGGGGCCAGCAGGGCTGACGGATCCAGCCGGCAGCAGCAAAGGAACGGAGCGGGGCCACAGGGAGGCGGCTTTGCGGGGGGCAGCCGGCCCCGCACGGAGCCGCGCTGCTGCGCGCGCCTCGCCAGCAGCCACGGGCAGTAGGGCCCCGGAGCAGCACCCAGCGCAGCTCCCACCGGCAGCCACCGAGCTGGGCTGCTCCTCCCACACCGCGCAGCCGAAGCCCAGGAATCTCCCAAACAGGAGACAGACTCCTCACGCTAACAGCAACTGAGGCTAGGGCCAACTATGACTCTTATTTCGCACCAGTTACCTCAGGACATAGATTCAAGCTTTCCCAACAGGTAGTATCACCATTTAAATTAACAATAACTGGTGGCCATAAAAGTCTGCTTATAGTAAATGGCTCCTATGCATTTTACTGCTTCTTAATGCATTTTTGTAAACTAAGTATCAGATGATTTTAATACAACTGGAGATAGGCAAAGAAGAAATCACAAGTAAACATGTCACTTATTTAAAACATGTCTTTTCTGCTAGCAATTAAAATACTAGAAGTGGTATTTCAAAACATGGTGTTCAGTAAATTATAAGATTAACTAAATTAATTGGTTCTTCCCATTTGTTTCTAATTATATTCTTCACAAAATAGTATCCACATGCATTCTGGCTGATCTTTTATTTTGAAAATTATGCCAGTAATGTGAGTTATAATAGAAAGGATAATATCCCTACCGTGGATAATACAGCTCGCTGAGTACATGGAATTTTCAGAATATTTATTACATGTTCAATTTAAGCTGTGGGTTTCTCCAACTTCAGTAATTAAAAAAAAAAAAAAGTTTTAGCTTTCTGCCTGAACCAGAGCACTTGTGCTACAGACAATTCGACAATATTCTTGAGTACTTTTTTACGCTTTGAGATTTCAATGTTATGAGTAAGTTAATTAGGTTACCTTTAGAAAGCATGAAAAAAACTGAAAATGTCAAGTAATTATTCCTTCTCCAACTATTAGGGAATTTCTCACTAAGCAGTCTCTGCTGTGGAAGCCTAAACCTGGAGAAAGTATCAAAAAGCAGGTTTCGCAGCTCCACAGCTGCTGCCGGTAAAGGCAACACCACATACACTTCTGGCCACAGATTTCTCTCTACAGACTAAATGCTGAGGAAGTAGCACATAAAGGAAGGACAGTTTCTGACCACACTGGTAAATGGTTCCTTCTTCATCCCCACTATTGGTCCTAGACAGAGTTCAGGAGGGATAAGGGTGTGACGAACCCATGGCACCCATCACCAGTCTATCTAACCTGAGTGAAACTGGAGATGTCAGCGGGGATCTGACTTGCACCAATGGAAAGCACGAAACTGGTGGAGCTGAACGCTGAAGATCAGAATGCAGCTCGTTACCTCTGCAAATTCACGCACGGCAAGTATTGCTGCACAGCTCTCCCTGCTCTGAGTCACTCCAGCTCCTGCTCTAGGCTGTTCAGCAGCAAACTGTCAATAAAATTCATTAATGATGTGCTTTATATAGAAATAGTGCATTTAACTGAGAGGCTACAACAAATGAAGAGTGCCACAAGGGGTGAATTACGCGGTTAATGGAATACAGGATGTATGTTAGTAAAGAAATGGTAAAGGTGGGTGGGAGTCTTAATGCTACATAGATCTGTTTGAAGTTTGGCATATGAACCTAATTCCCCTTTTGATTTCGGTACAGTTATATCTACCATTTCTGTGTCTATCTACTGATATAAAAATTCTCTGATGAATAACTGATAACCAACTTTCTTTTACGTAAGTCATTACTGGAGAGACAGCAAATATTACAGGCACGTTGTTTGTCTTCTCTCTTTCAGTCCTCATCTCATCTGAATCATCTTTGGCTAGCATTCGCATCCATCTCCTTGATTGGTGGTAGCTATAAAAAAATCAGATATCCCTACGGAACTGGTGGCAGAAACAGAAAAAAAAGAAAAAAAAAGATTTTGACATAGATTCTTATTTTTTTATCCTGTGTAAACACACATCTGCAATTTTAGACATTTATATTGGATGACGATTTCTGTATTGCTTGTCCAAGTTCTACACTGAAATATTCCAGCATCATGACACAACATTTAATTACAGCTAAGAACTCACCTTGTAAATAAGCAGTTGTCATTTTCACACATTCAAGACAGCTGCTTTGCCTGGTTGTTCCTGGTAATTCTAATTTCTCAAACCACTAACAGTTAAATTAAGAGGTTCTTCAAAAGAATTCCTAGAAGAAAATAAAAATCACCAAGTGATATTTCACAAACTTGAGGGTAATTTATAACACAAAACAGTGCTAGACAAAGAAGAGGTGGAAAGATGGAAAAACTGGCAATCCTACAGCAGAGTTCAAACAGAAAGAAGTGTAGAAAGGAGGGGAGGAATAAAAAGAAAACAGCTGTAACACATTCACTCCCCGCCCCCTCCAGGGAGGGGAGAGGAAAGGGAGACCAAAACCTAAACCTGACCTCACACACACTGGTTTTATCATAAAACCACTGGGCTGAACTTTGATCATTGCATCACCAACACTAATCGGTATCAAGCCCAGCCAATTGACTGTAGTGTGATTTTTTTTTTTTTTTTTTGCCTCTAATGCATTCACTGTGGTTTAGGGCAGCTAAAAATGTGTAGTGTTTTTTTTCTCCTCCAATTAAGAAAAACAAACAAATAGAAATTAATTCTTTTAGCTAAGCTGGACAGACTGGTTTTCTTTTGAAGTAGCTTCATATATTACCTCATTGAAAAATGTGGGTTTAACTGAATCGTAAGTGCCAAGGACAGATCTTTGCACATATCCGTTAGAAATGGAAATCAATACAGTAATGAAAAACATGAAGGACTGTAATATGATCAGTTATGGAAAATATAAACCTTATCACCAATGTAACATGACACGTAGAATGTTCCTATGAAGAACTTTTTGAGACCTTTCAAAATCTTAATCGAATAAACATCTTTGTACATAGAACGTGTGATTCATAGTTTACAGTTTATCCTAAACGGTCAAGTAATTCACCCAATATTACCTCACAAGTCAAGATCAGGCAGAGATCAAAATTCAGGATTCTGTTTTCCTACACTGATCTTTTCTAAAACTTTATGTTCCTCCAGCTCCCCAGTTGCCTACGAGCCCCGGGCAATTCTGTTCCCAGCAGCCAGTTCATTCTTGTGTGGCACATAGCTACCACCTGCAAGAATAAAACCTGATCCCTGAAGACACAAATGGATAGTTTACACAATGATAATTTGCCATTATCATTGATAACTGCCTTGACCATTAAACCAATTTGTCCTGCAGAAGAGGACCAATTAGAATAGACTGCACATAGAGCCTTCCAAATCCTTTGGCTTCTGAAAAAACTTCAAGCCAAAGAGGCCACGGAGGGGCTGGCAACATCCTTGATAGCTCTGCGGTGCAGAAAGGGTCACAGGCCACTAAGTCTGATTGCACCTCACCTCAAATCAAACACATGTGCCCCTGTTAGGCAGACTTGTCCATACAAGGTCTGGAACACGCTCACCTTATCCTCAGCCAGTGCTCCAAACACCAGCACTGGAAAGAACTTGAATCCTCCATGTCTGCACGTGAAACAGCTGAAGATGGCAGAATTTTTTTAGGTTTGAGTATAACGCCAAGGGCCTCGTGACAACACGGTTCAGGTCACCTCCCATTTCAATGCAAAAGGGCAAGCCAGAGAGCAGCAACTGGAAGGAACATCATCCTTTATGAAGAGGAAGCAACAGTGCCATGATCTAAATTTACATTGTGTGCACTAAAATTATTTATGAAGAAGGAAGTTACTTATGGAAGCGGGAAGGAGGAGAAAAAAAAAAAAAAAAAAAGGGGGGGTGGTAGTGGCTGTTTTCGGAAGGGGCTTTCAACTTCCCCATCTTTGTTTACAGGACCAGTGCCACCACAAGCCCGGAACATCTTTTTCCATTTCATGTATAATACGCAAGAATACTGTAAGGCTAGTGTATCTTACTCAGTTCTTATCTTTACAGTGCAAGTTTGCCTTTGATCAAGGAAACACACTGGTTTGTTTTTAAACTGAACCACTGAGGCCGGGAGCTGCAGCTCGGGCGCCTCAGTCCCGGCAGGCTCAGCCCTGAGCGGCTTCTGACCCGTGGCCAGCGCGGCCCCGCTGTACAGCACTATTCGGGTGCACGGTACCCACTCGGGACCAGAACGTGAGGGGCGACAGGAGCCTGCATAATTCTGTGCTCAGGGCCTGGTTTTATTTAGCAAATCCCGGCATTAAGGGATTAACTCCTGACTCCAGGCCCACTCAGAGAGCTCCCTGCTCTACCTCCCCGGCAGGGCGCCGCTCCGGCCGGGCCCGGGGCGGGAGCGGGGCCCGAGCCTGAGCCCGAGCGCCGCGGCGGCCGCGGCGGGGCTGCCC
>JAVCKT010011758.1:0-12833 GCA_032273925.1 Rhynchotus rufescens | reverse complement strand
GACAAAAAGGAGATTGCTGAGTCTTGAGACGTTCTAATAAGGCTTGAGATACAGCTTTGTATTCAAAATTACCAGTAAAAAGACATTTTTTTTTTGTTAGGAACAAGAAGAATGGAGAATAAAACAGAAAACATCATTATGGTACTACATAAATTCACAGTGCATCTACATCTTGAATATTGTGTGGTTTGAGTTCTGTCCTCTTACAATCACTCCACTCCCACAGAAAAAGACTGGGAAAGGTTCAGAGAAGGATGACAAGAATAATTCAAGGATTATGACAACTTCCATTGTGAGGAATGACTGCATTGTGGAAAAGAAACTAGAGGAACACAGGATAGAGGCTTATTAAATCATGAGTTTCACGAACAGGTAGTTGTTTACTACTGTTGTCCAAGTACAACAACTGGAGATCATTATTAAGATATTAGCTGGTGGGCTTGAAAAGGTGAAAGGCCATTTTTTCCACATAATGTGATCTGAGATCCTAGTGCCACAGCTTATTGTTCATGCCAAAGTTTACATGACTTGAGAAAATGAGTAGACAAATTTGTGGAAGGAAAATCCATCAAGACCCAATAAACAAAAGGTTAGCAGCTGCAGGTGAGACCACATACCTTAGCTGTAAATAGCAAGAAACTGGGGAATAGAGAGGAAGTATTTGTCATCATAAAATTGCCCCATTTCTTTCATCTCTGCCTCTGTCAAAACACCAGGGTAGATACCGCGCAAGGTGAATTTTTGGTCTAATCTAGTTTTCAATTATTCTCACTTAATTTTTTAAGGTTCTTGCTTTAGGACATAATTGATGTTGCCTTTAGGCTAGTTTAATTCCTATATGCACTTTCCTAAATCTGCTTTTAGAACATCTGTTAATGATTTTTGTTGGGAGTAGTCACTCTGAATCATACCAGCTTCCATTTCAGCCAATATATTGGAATGCAAGATAGAAGTTTCTTTTTTTAATGTAGAATATTTCCGTAGCTACGATAGTTTAATTTTCAAATTGTGGGAGATGATGGAATTACTAAAAAGGATACTGTGAACTTTGCAATCAAACAGGTACTTAGAGACTACGGTGATACACTGATTAGAATTACTTATTGACAGTATATAAATTCCTTTTTCTTTACTGATTGCACTCTTAATATAAAACTGGAATGTGGAAATCCAGGTGTTATGTAATGCCACTTAACTCCAGTTTTACTGTGGGAGTTCAGATCTTGACCTCGGGTTTTCTTTCTTTGTACTACACCTACTGAAGCAGAAAATGTTCTGAAGCAGGCGAGCATCCCCAGGGGTTTGTATGGGCACGTTTATGCCGTGGTCTTAAACGTGGCAGCAGTGTATTTTATATATAGTAAGCAATAGTGTATATGAGGTCATCTTGAATTCAGCTGCTCTGGGTATCCTAGGCTCAAGCTAGCCAGTTAGCCTAAACCTCAGCGAAGCTGCTGCCCTTGCTGCAGACCGTGTCTGTGGCGGTGCAGACCGTGTCTGTGGCGGTGCTGGCTGGGGGAGCGTGTTGGCGAGCACACCACTGCTTTCTCCGTGGGATGGAGTATCAGCACGCCTGAAACGGCCCACGGGACCGTCTCCCACACGTGGGCTCCCAAAAGGAAGGGCTGGTAGTGTGGGGTGCCCATGGTTGATGCTGTGCTCGGTGCAGAGCAGAGACCGCGGAAGGGAACGTGTACACGTGGTAACTTGTGCTCTTGGGAAGCCTTGGCATGGCCTTAGCCACCTGGCAGTGCCACATGGCCCGTTACATTCTACTGGCCAGTACTGGACATAATTTGCAGGGCTAGAAAATACTTTGCTTTCAGACATGTCTTCCTTTCACCACTATTGAATTTAAATAGCTCCTCTCTCTCGTATTAAGGCCATTCCAGGTAACCTAATTCTCTTGGGTTTTGTGACTTTCTGTCCCCTTTGTAGAAATGACCACAATGTGACTTCTGTACTATCAGTGGCTATTTTCTGATTGCCATAATAACTTACATAAAAAGTACTGCTATTCTAATTTTCAGAGGCAGAAAGGTAACTGATGCCTTTGAAAAGGATAATGTGCTTGGATAAGATGGTGTTCAACTTGTGCTGTGTCTCGAAGGATGAGAGGGAGCTTTTTTGTTTTTATTTTTTAAATGGGATACATTGGCTGAGTCTCAGACGGACCCTGTCTGGTTGTTACTCTGATAAAACCGAGGATCCCAGCAAGCTGCAGAGGATCTCTGGGATCGGGCACCAAGGAGAACACGAGGGGCTGCTGCTGCAAGTCAGATGGTGCTGCAAAGCAGGGCTGACTCAGTGCGGCACGGATGGCTCCAAGCCAAGGGCGTGAGGAGAGCTCTTCAGCAAGGAGGGAGGGGGTCTTGATATTGGGCGGTGTTTGCCTTGGGTCAGGCTTACTAGTTTCTCAGTTTGTGCTCAGATCTGGCTCCAGGTCTTCCCACGTTTAGAAACAAAACCCTATGATGATTTTTTTACTTTTAGTATGGTTATCTTTGTTGCCATTCTTTTCTGAAAGTGAACAAAACGGCTGCAGTTAAAACTGAGTTGCTAGCTCACTTATTTGAGACTTTTTCTTTTCATTGCAAACTCGCAAAAAGAGGCAGGGTTGAAAACTGTTTTGAGCTGTCAGCTGAGATGGAGTGTGGTCTGTGTAGCTCAGTGCTGTCTGTACGCAGTGTTTATGGCAAACAGCAGAGAAGGAAGTGTTGTTAATTCTTGCTGCACCGTTCTCTGAAACCTCAAAAGAGTGCTAGGAAGGCTTTGATTGTGTTTCTGTGTAAGTCATTTCATGTTTTCCAGGGTATTTCATATTTTCCAGGGTTTCCTAGTGAGTTAGATGCTGCTAGACTCTTCCCGCCTCTCCCCCCCGACCAGAATTCAGTGCTGCTTTTTCCAACATCTCGTGGGACGATCGGATCCTGGCAGATCCGTGCCTATCCCATCCTCTTCTGCCACGGCTGCCGCTGAGCAGTAACCCAAAGCCCTGGTACCCGGGCGTTGGTGTCAGAGCAGAGAAGCCGCCTGCTTGTGGTCCCCGGGCTGGCGGGAGAGCTGCGGCGGGAGAAGCGTGTGAGGGCGAGCAGCTGCTCGCGGAGATAGCGGCCGCGCTTGCCCGGGCACCTATGTGCCGGGGCTCCCAAATGCCGCCGGCCGGGGGGAGAAAGCAGCACTTCCATAAGCAGCATTTATGCTTTCTCTGAAGCCCTGAATAAAGGGAAGGGAGCAGCCTGCACAAGTGAAGGGACAGGAGGAGAAAGCTGCATTTACTAATGAATTCAGTATTTCATCACACTTTGAAGCAACCAGGCAAGAAGGGATCTTTTGCCCAAGCTAATTGTGGCTGGCTGTAAATTGAGGCAGGGGGGTGGCAGGGAAAAGCCTGCCTCTCAGATTTATTTGTTGTATGATTTTGGCAGTCTCATCAGCATCATGCAGATCAGCAGCACTAGGAGCGAGCTGTTATTTGCAGTAGAATACCTCAAATGAAGATGTAAGAGAGCTTTAAAAGTGCATCTGTGTTAGGCTCAGCGCTGGGTTTGGGAGACCTGCTACCCACTGGGGTCCATCCCAATTCAGTTCCTACTTTTGTCTCTCCCCTTCTATCATCGTTTGGCCATCTGGCCAAATGGTCATTTGGCCAGAAATCCCTTCGTTATTAAGGATGCCTCTTTGCTGCGAGTCTGACATTGCAGTGCAGTAGCCTTCCTCGTCTCACTAGTGTTCTGCTAACTAGTCTTGTCCCCGTGGCTGAACAAAACTGCTTAGTCTGTGGGGTTTTCTTTTTTTCCTTTGTGTATGAAGCAACTCACCTGAGCACAGAAATGTTCTGTTTCTTTCCTTTCTAAAAGCAAGCAGAAGTTTAGCTCACATTTTGGGCTGAAGAAGCTGAAGTCTTTCTGTTGACTTGCTGGATAGAAGCTAAAGTCCTAATTTCTGAAGGTTAATTCCTTTTACTTTCCTAGAGTGTTCTTTATGTGCTAGTGATGAAGAGAAATCAGCAACTATTTGCAAAGAGAATCTCTCACCAAAAGCGGAAGCCTGAGTGTGAGCATTTTAGTTACTTGTGAGACACTTGAGCTTTTGCAGTGCTGAGAACTATGAAAACAACTAAATTTAAAGCCAGCTGCTACAGAGGCTGCTGTGTTGTGAGTGGGGGCAGGTAGAGTGAGCAAGTGCCAGTCCATTGATTTAATTACGATTGGAGTCTCATTCCAAGCGCAGCCTGGCCGTTCTGCCTTGCCTGCCAGAAGAGACGAGGCCAGTAGGGAGGAGAGGGATTTGAGAAGAAGCAAAGAATAACAGGGCAAAGAAGAAAAAAATTAAGGGCTATCAGTGGAAACCACATCAGATTAGTAAACTTTAATTACATTTAATTTTAATCCTTAACATTTATCTAAAAGGTGATTGAGGGAAGGTTTATTAGGATTCTGCGTCCCCATAGCCCTTCTTTGAAAGAACACTGAACAAGATGATTGCTTGCGTGTCTAATTAGAAGTTTTTCCCCTCTTGATCACCTAAAGTCAAATTCATTTACTCTGCTTGAAACAAGGATTTAATTTGATTTTTTTTGGCATCAAAAGATGTCTCTCAAACTTGATACAGAACCACAGCCTGCTAATCAAGACAGAACCCATTACCAGCCCTGTTTTATGAATATTCTCATCAGAGGGCAGCACCAACCTCATTAGGAAGGGTGTTGCAATCATTATTAAACTGTTGGAGTCCATTATGATTCAGAGTGCTGTAATGATGACTGATACCCACCGAGGCCAGTGGAGAAGAATACTGGAGCATAATGACCTCACTTTTTTTTCCATAAGCCTTCTGGGCTTTTAAAGGCTTTCAGCTTCGGTAGTTTGTATTCTTTTCATCAGCTGTGTGAAACTGGTCTTAATATCCCTGATTCTCTTGCCTGAGTGGTGTAAAGAGAAACAGAAGAGCAATTAAGGAACCTGCAGGTTATGTTTGGGTGATGTACTAAGTCGGGAATACTACTGATCCCTTCAGATCTTGGGTCTCCATTAATGAGTTGCTGCTTGTCGGTAACACGACGTGCTCCAAGTTTAAGCTGCGTCAAGCCCCTTCTGCTCCTTCCTTGGAGAGAGTAAAGCCAGGACTACTGTATTTGGACCTCAACTTGCTCATTTTAGTAGCAGAACTGCTGCAGTTAATGGACTGTCCCCACTGTCAGTATAAGCCATTCTCCACTCCCCTTTTGCTTTCCTGTTCTGAGGGTAAAATCCAGCTTAGGTTAAATGTTACAACAAATGATTGGATAGCCCCAATCTTGTTTTCTCGATCCCTGTTTTATTCAGCCAACTGAAAGGAGGTGAATCTGGACTTTTCAGCCCATGATCCAAATCCTGAGTCGGTATCATTTACCCACCTTAATTGGTATACTCCTGTTTGCTAATGCTTTTGTCCATTTTTATTGGTATTTACAAGAATCTGGAGAATGAGTGTAGGAGTTATTATGCATAACCAAAGCCATTCACATGACTTAGTGTCCAGCAGCTCAGAGGTCTCCTGCTTTTTTTGTATCCTCAGGATAATTATAGCCCTTTTTTAACGATCCTTCTCTGTGTTCTTGCATCCTGCAGATCATCTTTAAACTCAGAAATAAGTTTTCTCTGGTATTTCTCTTTGCTCAACCATGAAGGGTGCTGAAAAGGTGGTGGGAGGCTGCACTTGCTACCAGCATTTCTCCAGCAAGTTGGGACTGGAACTTGGCGGTCTCCTATGGCAGTACAATCTCACTACATCTTTTTTAATGTGCTTTTCATTGACATTTCTTGCCACAGTCTTATTTTTATGAACTTGCAAGAGACTTTGCAACAACTGGGGCTGATCATAAATTATTTTGTGGAAATGATGCTTTAAAAGGAGAAGTTATGGGGAAACTATCTAAATTTCAAGCAAGACAAATACATGCAACCAAACTGCATCTTGGTCTTTGGTCATCTTTCAGATTCGTTTCCCTACTAGCCAGCTGGAGAGCTCTCACTCCTCAAGCTCTGTCAGTGTGAGCGAGTTGGTCCTAGTCACTTCAAGCATCGTTGTTATGGATCATCACAGCAGAAGCAACATTGGTGTTCATAAGTTAGAGTATTTCAACCAAATTGTTAATTAACTGTAGTGAGGGGAGTAGAGATGTGAAAGGGTCTTGTATAAAGCAGAGTTGAGTTCACCTTTGAAGAATGACATTGTCGAGGGGGACTAGTTAGAAGAAAAGCACAAATACTACCCAGAGAAACTGATGGAGAAGACTGTTGAGCATTTCAGCAAGAGAAACCCCCGGGGGCCTCCTGATGAAGCTGGGGCCACCCTCTTTTCCAGGGGCTTGGCCAGAGTAGCGGGCTGTGGAGCAGGCAGCCCCTGGCAGTAGGGAGCACCCCTGAATTAGGCTGTTGGCAGGGCTCTTGTTGGCAACACGGCATTTCTTATTTAGGGGTTTTGGGGGTACTCCTCAGGTAAGTGTTTCCAAGATGATTAGGCTGAGGCGCTACATGCTGTGGAGTCCTGATTCATCCTAGTTTCCAGATTCTGCCTCTAGCAACACCTCTTGTTTTTCCACTACTGTTTGTGTTCAGCAAAGACTGCCTCTATTTTGAGTTGAACAAGGATCATATTGAAGCTGGGTTTGGGGAAAACCTTCACTGGGTGACAAAGTGATTGTCACCACTCCTGTGTGAAACTGCTTATTTTGCTGACTGATACAAGGTCACCTTCGCAGGCTGATGTATTTCAGAGTTGTTATATATGTCCAAAACAAGTAGAAAAATTGCAATTCAAGCCTTCCATTTTTTATAAAGTTATGACTATAACTTATTTTTAAAACAAGTGAGAGAAGCTCATCAGAACTTGGTTTGTGAAACACTTGTTTTTGAAATTGGGAATTTCCCTTGCCCTGCATTATACTGTATGTGTCCTTTTAAACAGCTTGATTTCAAGTAAGTCTCTCTTAATTGATCCCCTGAGAGCATCTTAGTTGCTCCCCTTGCACCAGCTCTTGCTCATTAATGCATTTTACTATTAATAAAGATATGTAAATACCAACCTGTTTAAAGAAGGTCTTCACCTCCATTATTAGACACAAGGCCTGCCATTCCTGCAGGTATTTGCTGATATTAGTTGACAACAATGCCTGTTCTCAGTGATCTTCTTGCCCTGCAAGGTAACTTGTGGTGCGTTCTGTGAAGCTGGTGATGGGTCTGTCTCATGCAGTGAGTCAGTTCTTAGTGATATCCAGGTCAGTGGCAGGAGACATAATGTGCTGTTGTGTCTAAGCTTACATTTTGAAGGGAGCCTAAGATGCTAGTTTTACGCTTGCATTAGCTTTTAGTAGCATTTGAATAACCTCTCAACTACAGTTTAAAAATGTGGTGACTTGTATAATGCTGCTGCAGAAATATAGAGAAACCTTATATGGCTGGAACTTGAATTTCTCACTTCTGTTGTCACCCTGAGTACAACTGCAGTTTATTAGTGACTCCGTTTGTGTGGCCATCAACAGACACAGGTCTGGCTCTAAACCCATAGCCAGAAGAGGCCGGCAGTGCAGAGGCTGTGGGCCCACCTTCTGAGACAGGATAGCTATGTGCAAGACAAACATCAGAACAGCCTTTTGAAAGAGGTGAAATTAAAGCACTGACAGGCAAGGATAAAGGCTGGACCAGTTCTGCTAACATCCCTTCAACATCCTTCAGAGCTGGTCATTCTTGTAGCTTGTCTGGTTGTCTTTGTTAGGCGATGGAGGATGACTAATATGCTGCTGTTCTGAAAAAATGGAGCTTTTATTGACAGTAGTCATCTTGTGAAGCAATAATGCTATTTTAAAGTGTTTTTGCATAAGAATGTTCTGATATTGCTGTGCTACTTTGATTATTTTTTACAGACAACAGGCTAATTCCTCTTCTCTTGACTGGTTTTAAGTCACTTTTGTGTCACTAATACCTAACCTGTTATTTTCAGAAGCATAAAGCATGTGTTTCTTGTGTTGATTTTAGTGTCATGGATATTCAGTGCCTATCAAGGATGGGTAACTTTAGGTGCCCAAATGCACGTGTTATGCAGACCTTTCTGGATGTACAGTTATTAAACATTCTCAGTTTAATATCCTGCTTTAAGGCACTCGGTTTTGCTCGTGTTGTCCATCTAGACCTTTAAATTTTAGGCCCCCTGTCCACCCAGAGGAAAATATCTCTGAGAAGTCACAAGGGGAGATCTTTGAATGAAAATAAATAAATAAATAAAAAGCCTTGGAAACTGAAGGGTTTGGAAGAGGTTTATTTTGTTTTTAGAGCTGTGTAGCATCAGCAGAATGCCTGAATGAGAAGCTGAAATTCATCATGGAATTAATCCTTGTTAAGAATTGATTTTGCATCCTCCAGTGAAGGCTGCCTCGCTGCTTACAAGGCTGCTTGCTGCTTATGACCCATGAAAATCTCATATGTGGTATGTTGCGTGACCCTGAAAGAAAAGGTGTCTGGCTCCAAAAACCATACAGGACAAATCCTTTTAATTACTAAACTTCCTAACACCCCAGAAAGGATCTTTTGATAGACCTCAGGTGCTGTATGTGAAATTTTTGTTCATCACTTTTTCCTACCGTCCTAGAATGCCGTGTGAAGAAAAGCTTCAGGAAGCTGTTCTGTATTTTCATGCTCAAAAATTGGGCAATAGCAGCGTTGAGCTGCATATACGATCTTGTTTATGTGAGCGTGCCTGTGCATACTATAGTCTAATTACCCTGTCACATAAAGCTTCCCTGTCAACATGTGCTTTTTTGTACCAGCTTTAGATCCCTTGGATAGTCTTTTACCCTCCTTTAATCTTGTGTATGTCTGCTCATTTCAGCACTGCTATGGTTGAGAACCGTTGTGGAAGTTTGGGCTGTGACGCTGCTTTGTAACCGAGCTCATCAGGCGCAGCCTCCCCTGCCCGAGGCAGCCTCCAGAAGCACCAGGGCCCCCAAAACGGCACTTCTGGGGGGAAAAATCCGGTTGCCAGAATGCACATGTTTCCTTCCAGCTCTGGAAAGTACCATGGTATCTGTGACTTTAATAAAACGCCATTTATGTGCTTATGGACTGGTTTAGGGATATAACAGGTTTTGAAAGAAAGCAGGTAAAATTGCCCTCTGCTCCCGAGGCATGCATGGTCAGACTTGCAGTGTTAAGGTGACCTGCTTTTATAGACCCCGTGGAAAATAGTGCCAATAAATACCTCAATTTCTTAAAATAACTTCAAAATGTGTGCTGTATATAGAGAAGCATGGTATACAGTATAAAAAATGTATTTTTATTTGGTTTGGGAGGAGCAGTGTGATTTATTGCCATCCGATTAAACCTGTTCACCATATCATATGCATTTGTATTTGTTTGGTTTAACAGCCCTAGGAGTCCCTGCCTTAAGTGAAAGCACTGGATGATAAGGAGGGTATACTACACCATTTCTATGGGCTCTACCATACAATTAATTAAATATCTTCTGCCCTCACCAAAGGCAGAGGAGTGGAGTTTGAGCAGTTCAGAGCCTTAATTCTGAGAGCCCTGTGCTTTGAGAGAGAAGACTTTGGGATACTGTTTCCTCGTTGGATATCTGACATTATGGATAATGTCATGCATTATTGAGTTGAGCTGCACAGAAGTAATGTTTAGTTGGAGTAATGTGAACGGTGGTGACATGCTGCCCTTTTGGAATAGTGCGATGTGACAAGAGAAAACCCATCTCTTTTATAAGCGTATTTATCAGACTTGTAGCAGAATAGGTAAATCTCAGTCTCTTCAGCAAAGAATACCATGGTAAGTTCATGTGTTTTATTTGTGGGGAAGGGAACGTCTGAAAACAGTTAGTCATGTTTAATATAGATGGTGAAGTTAAATGATGCCTGGGCCAAATGCAGCCTAAAATTCAACCCATTTTAAACCCGTTTTAAAAATAAAGCCATCATTTCCCCATGTGATTTCTTCACTCCTCTTGCAGAGGAGGCAGGAGATGACAGCTTTGCCTAAGGTTGGTATTATCTAATAGGCTCAGTAGTGGTTAAAGAACAGGTGGACCGGGAACCTGTGTATTAATGTCCTACCTAAATAAATGTGTGTAGGCAGGCAGGGGAGAAGGGGTTTTTGGTTTTGTTTCTGTTTTGTTAGCAAAGCTCTGTTTTGCGTGCCAGTAATTCAGGCACTAAACTGATTCCAGTAGTACTGGGATTGCAGATTAGAATATGGATGTCTGAAAGACAAGTCATGAGACTTTGATGTAATTGCCTAGTTTAACTTTCCGGTTAGAGCACTTGTACTGCAGCAGTGCTTCTAGCAGGGATGTACCAGGCAGGAGCATCCATGTACTCGGTGATTTGAAGGTCAGAGAAGGATTTGTGAAACGCCTGAGGATTCACACTTGATTTTGTTCCCTTCAACACCAGCATTGCATGGGTGGCTTATGTGAAATAAGTGAATCTGAAATGGCCACTTACCTCAGGAACAGAGGGCCCAGGTGACAGAGTTGGGTTTACTTGATATTTTAAATTGCAGGGAAAGAAATATAAGGACCATTTCCCCCTGAATCTTGATATTCCAGCCCTCCAGTCTAGTATAATGGCTCAGAGTAGTAAATATTGTTGCTCATGCATTAACTAAAATAATACAGTATGAAAGCTGGCAACATTTTCTGCATTTTAATCCAAGTATAACGGATAACCTTATTGGTACACATGGCCCACGACTTTTTGCAAATGCAGGAGGAGCTTAATGGCCATTCTGAGTGGGAATGGGCATAAGGAGTGAGGCTGGAGGCTGGTTAGGGAGCTTTTAAAGGAATATGCGAGAAGGATGTGTGTCTACAAATGCCTGTTTCTATATGGCATCTTTAGAAAACTCTGTGTGCTACATCAAAGAAAACTGGAGAGGTGCCTGGAAAAGACTGTCTATCTGGAAATGCTGTTTTTTATGAAATTCAGCTACAGCAGAAAACATCACAGAGCAGAGAGGAAACAGCCTAATGAGAGTATTCAGAGGTGCTGAAATAAAGATAATGTTATCTAGGTGTTGACATAAAAGACGACTTTGTGTCTAGAATGGTAATGAGGATGCTCCCAGCTTTTATGCCTCCGATAGACTTTGAAGTAAACAGGGGGAGAAGTACGGAGGGAAGAGAAGTGTCAATGGTGGCCAGAAAAGAGGGTCAGACACATCATAAAAATCCTGGTAGAAAGAGCTTCCAGCAGATGCTGGAAAGGCACTCATCCTCTGCCTTGCCTTGTATTTATTAAAATAATAAATAAAAATAGCATGTTGCGGTGTTATTGTCTGCAGCCTGGCTGATAGTCAGCCGCAAATGAACATAGCCTAAATAATTTTAAATAAAAAGATGTTGCCCATCTTGGCAGTAGTCCAGGGGGAAAAAAAGTCTTTTATGAACCCCTCTGTCCCTGCACTAAATGCCCTGTGGTGGGTCAGGCAGGACTGTTGTGTGTCCCAAGATGCTTGTGGCTGCTGTGGGTGCTCCCAGGACTTGGGCTCTGGTCCTGGTGAAAGTCTTTGTGGGCAATGAGGAGTTGTCTGTCTCTGAGATCTGCCCCTTTTACCTCTGCTGCCTTGAAGCTCCTGACTGACCTAGTTTACCACTTGGAGGGTTTTGTTTGAAGCCTTCCACTTCTCTCCCTTACAGCTACCTTGTGAATGTGCTTTTCTTTGAGGTAAAATTTTGTACAAATTGTGGTTGCTTCGTATCACACGATTGCTTGGAAGCTTTGGTGGCCCCCTCCCGTTTTTTGGTTAGCAGGATGAAACCTGGTCGGTTGACCTAGAAATTCAAAGCAGACAGAGGAGGTGAAGGAGAGTCCATGTGTTGAGTCCACAGAGCAGGTGACATAAAGGCTCTGTGCTTCATTCTGCTGTTTCAACAGAGAGGGTTTTAAGTGTCTGCTTTAACCAACGCAGATGAATCTCTGCTAGTGGGTGACCCAGGAGAGCAAAGCACTTTGAGCTGAGCCAAAGGAGCACACAGGTTCTTTTTCTTCACTTTACAAGCACATTTGAAAACACAGTGCTGATCAGAGCAGGAAAGTGCAGAAGGTGGAGGGATGAAGGCAACGGTAAGCCGAAGTGAAAAATATTTTTGAGATAGCCTAACGAACGACACTGAAAAGATGTTGCACATCTCCACAGTGGAGAAGACTGATGCCAGATGAGTAGAGAGCAATTCATGGGCCAGATCTTCAGATGTCTCCTGAAAATCATAGAATCATAGAACGCTTAAGCTTGGAAGGACCTCTGGTCCAGAGGTCATCTAGTCCAAGCCCCCTGCCCACGCAGGGTCACCTAGATCATGTGGCACAGGGCTGCATCCAAGTGGGTTTTAAAGATCTCTAAAGTAAAATGTACAATTATTATTTGGATCCTGAAAGCTTGAGATGCTTGCATCTTCCGTATATTTTTGTTGTGGAAGGCTTATGGTTGGCTCATAGTGCAATCTCATCTCCATATTATTGTGAAGGCTCATAAGTAAATACCAGTGTATATTCACTGCCCTAAGGATCGTAAAGGTTGGCACATTTCCCTCAGGTAGGCCTGTTACATATTAAGGTGATGGTCATTGATGCTCTGTGCACCCCTTAGAGCTCTTTGTTCTCTAAAAGTGATGAGGTTAAGGATGGAGGCAGGAATCTAAAATTTTGTATTCCATTGGGGCATTCATATTTGCTGGTATCTGAGAGGTGGTTAAAGGGATTATCTTGAATTATTTTAGTGTCTTGCCTGACTCTGGAGATTGAGCATTAGAAAGGAGGCATTTTTACTGTGAGAAGAAAAGGAGGGTGA
>JAVCKT010011756.1:0-21204 GCA_032273925.1 Rhynchotus rufescens | reverse complement strand
AAGGATGTTCTTTAGAGAGTATTGATTGGGCTTTTCAGAAAAGTCTAAATGACTCAAAATGATAAATCCCATTGACTTGTTTCACTGTGCAACTGAATAAATCAATTGTGCTTGTTCTCCCTGAGCTATTTAGGGTGAAAAGACAATAAAAGATTTGGGAAATGCAGCACCTAACTTTTGGGGGCTTGATCCTCATTGCAAAGTCCCAAACTGTAATTCTGCCAGGCAGCCTCTCTCCACTGCACACAGGGTGCCTCGGTCATCCCAGAAAGGAGCTGAATACTAAGCGAGAAGCATATTTAAAATCTTGTCCTCCCAGTTAGACAGAAGGCTACAGGCAGGGAACTGCATGAGCTCAGTATCTGTCCTCCAAAGCTGCTGTCACACTGATCTACCGACGGCCTTCCTGATGACAATTCACCTGCCAGGCAAGGCAAATCTCTATATACACTTCTCTAAACAACCAGTTTTCTGGCAGAGAGCAGGTGACAGCCTTGCTGTGCTGTGCTGTTGTGCATCACAATAGCAGAACTTCAGCAGAAGTGACAAGACTCTTCTGCTCCTGGTAGGTGTGTGTGACACTGTCCTAGGAGTTTGGAGCTGCAGGTCTAGCAAGTGGGAGGTTTTGATCACACTGACTTATAATAGCCAGGGAGGAGGTGATCTAGGAGTTGGTGACAGCACTATCCATGAGAACAATTCAGTACCAAGCCCTATTTCATGGTATGTTGGATATTTTCAAATACCAACTCAGTGGGACAGGCAATCAGTGGGACAGGCACACAGAGGATTAAGGCCAAGAAATACGTAGTTTCTGTCTTTTTTTGTTGTTGTTGTTTTATTTTGTTTTGTTTTGTTCTGAGAGGGAAGCATATGAAATTTGGAGAAGTTCAGTGCGTGCACAAATGCAAAATTTAAGGAAACAACATTGAACGAGGAGGTACCTCGTAAGTTTAGCTGCCCTGAGGTTCATGGATTGAGATTTCTGGCTTTAAGGAGCTTGACTTCATCTTGGTCCTGGCTTCTAATTATGTACTTTACTGGTGCTGACTCTAACTCACTGCTGGCAATGCGTCCTACATAGGAAAAGTCCACAAAAAGGTATTTTATGTGCTGTGTAGTTGTTACCCTTAGTCAGAATCCAAAGCTTCGTAGCAGGATTGTGCAAGCAGTTATGTGAGACCAATATATTCTTTATTTTGCTGATGCAAATAAATCCCGAAGTGGCTCTTGTGACAGTATTCTGTAGGGATGGAATATAAAGCGAGCTTGCCAGAGCACCTCTATTTCCCTTGTGCATTACAAAAAAGGCAAATAGATCTTCAATGAAAAATTATAATCTCCTGAACATGGTAATTACATTCCTGATTTAGATTGTCTATAGGATCTTGCATATGAAAATCCTCATTAGGTTCTGAAGTTTTCTGGCATGCCCCATTGAATCTCTTATTTTCACTCCTTTGAATGAACTTTTACAGAAGGAATCTCAGGAATTGCTCTTCCTGGTTCTACCCTCCCTGCCATGTCCCGAGGATGGAATGTGGCAAAAGTCCGTGGCTAACAGGGACGAGAAGAGGCCGGTGTAGGGAACAGGCAGCCTGTCATTGCCACCTGCAGCAGTGCCAGCCGTGCTTGTGAGCTTGGCCTTGGGGAACGAAGAGCCAAATTGCCACAGCGCCCTGAAATGCCCCTTAGACCTACACACACCCATGGTACCAAGTGCTTTTTGAGGAGCTCCACGTCAGCACCGTGGGAAGCCCCTCGGTGTGAACAGGGCAGCCATCGTGCGTGGACACAGGCTGCCCAGCTGCACCGCTGCAAACCTGCATGTGCAGGGGGAGAGCGCAGTGCAGCACTGCCCTGTGGCAGCCTCGTGCTCTGTGTCAGGCCTAGAAAGCGCTCGTGCTTCTGAAGATGTTGTCTGAAGGGGTTGCCTTTCTGCTCTGCACCCTACAATGCCTAGGGCTTGTATGAGAGCGTGTCCTTTTTTTTTTTTTTTCCTAAGTATTATGTAAACATTAACTCATTAAAAAAATACAATTCAAATTGTAAGTACCTGAAACCTCTTTAGGGTTGCTGCACTGTAACCCAAAAATATCACATGTAATTTCAGTGATACTTGCTCAATGATTATAAAAAAAAAAAAAACCTGCCCCAGGGCTGAAAAGGTGGATGGTAAATTGCAGCTGCAAATTAATTAAAAAAAGCAAACAAGCCAGCAGTGACTCCCACAGTAAGGGGGCTGCTTACAAAGGGAATGTTAATAGAACATTTACCATTGGGGGTTTGCCTGGTTCTATTTTAATAAAATATCTGTGATTACCTGATTAGCTGATCGCTGTGCAGAACATTGTGTTCTTAATACAGCCATGAAGCTGAGGAGGAGAAGTGAGAGTTTTTTTATCAGATAGGGCTTATTTATTTTAAATATATAATTGATTCCTCCTTTTTATGGATGCAAGATCCAACAAGCCACTTGCCTCCAACTACATACACTGCTTCTCCTCTCTTCAGCCTCCAATGAGCCAGCTTTCTGGCATGTGTTATCTTGGCAAGGTTGCCATAATGATCTGGAATAAAGGTAAGAACACTGCAACGGAGATGAGAAACTAATGTTTAAGGCCAACGAGTGGTCACAGTTCACCATGGTATGATACTGGGCATATGCCACAGTGCCAGGATTATGACAACACACCAGCTGTGGTTCTGCCCCCATGTAGCATTATTGGAGAAATAAACCGGTTCACTTCGAAATATCTGATGAGGCCAAAATATGATCCTCGTTTTAAGCTGCTGCTCACATTCCTAAGTGCACTAAAGCAGCACTTGGGAATAAAAGGTTCTACTGGTGTACAGGGATACCAATAAACCTGGAAAATTCAAAGAACACATGAAAACTAGACACCTGATGCATGTAACTGTTTCTTTTTTTATTATTTCTTTTTAAAGAACACTCCTTAAATGTACTGTAAGTCAATATACAAACTTGGTTTCACAGAATTATAATCCACTAAATAGCACAAAATATAATCCAGCTGGTCGGTCTCTTCCCTCTGCATGCACGTGTGGGCGCGGGCAGGGCGCTCCCGCGGCGGGCGCTGGCGCCGCGCGCGCCGGCTGCTCCCGGTCGCGCTGCCGCGGAGCAGGCCCAGCGCGCCGCCAGCCCCAGGTAGGCTTGCAGGTGGCGGCGGGCGAGGGCCACGCGCAGCAGGCACAGGGCCACCACGGTCCAGAGGCGCGCCGTGTCATACGCGGCGTCCGACATGCTGCGGCCACGGGAGGAGGCCGTGAGACGGGAGCCGAGGCCGGAGCACAGGATCTGAACGCAGAGCACCCGGAGCACTGCGGGACAGTCCCCGGCGCCCCTCGGATGCGGGGATGGCCACGCGGGGCCACTTACAGCTGCACCGTCTGCTTGCCCATGGGCGCGTGGAGCACGAAGTCGCGGCTCAGCGGCTTGACCCACATGACGACGATGATGACGGGTGCCAGGAAGCCGGCGTGGAGCAGGACCCTGCGGGGCAGTGTCAGAGACCCCCCTCCCCAGCACCCCGCTCCATCTATCCACGGAGCCGGGACCGGAGCCCCCGCCCCGAGCATCCCGCTCCATCCGATCCCACAGAGTCAGGACCGGAGCCCCCTCCCCAGCACCCCTATGCCCCCTCCAGTGCCACCCAACTGTGCCAGGGGCTCGTGGGCCGCGTCGTGCAGGGCGTCGAGGTGCGTCTGGGCCAGGCGCAGCCCTGGGAAGGTCAGGCAGGCGCCCAGGAAGGAGCAGAGCGCCACGAGCGCCAGCTTGAAGCCCAGCTTGGCCAGCGGGAGCCTGCAGGGAGAGGCACAGAGCAGGGTGGCCTGCAGAGTCCCCCGAGGCGCCCGCCCGGCCCCGGGCCCATCGGCCTTACGTCCAGTCCCATCCCCGCGGCCTCAGGGCGCTCTCGAGGCTGCTGCAGACGCTGGCCAGCCCTGCGGGAGCCAAGCACCGTGAGCCGGGCGACCCTCCGCGGTCCGCGCGGCCGGCGCCGCCGGTCACCCACCGGGCTCCAGGCCGAACTCCAGGTAGTCCTCGCGCACCACCAGGGCCACCATGGCGAGGAGGAGGAAGAAGAAGGCGAAGGTGAGGCACACGGAGCGCTCGCCCCCCTCCTCAGAGCGGAAATAGTGGCGCATCACGGTGAAGAAGACCTTGCTGCGGGCGCAGGGCTGACGTCAAGGAAAGCAGCGGCCACGGGACGCCCCGGCGCGGGGACGCAGCCATGGGGCTGCAACCGGGCCCTCCTGTCAGCAGAAGGATACACAGAGAAGACGACCGTCAGTAGGCACCAGAGCACCCCGATGTTGGTCTCCTTCTGGGGGTCGGCCAGGCAGTAGTAGCCTTCAGTGATGCCATAGACCACGGTGGCGTAGAGCGCGAAGTCAACGAACCACTGGTACTCCAGGAAATAGCGCAGCACTGCGGGGCACACGGGACGTCACCGCGGCCCTGGGGGCTGCCGGGGCCAGGGTGGCTCCGGGGAGGAAGCGGGAAGGAGGGAGACGTCACCGAGCGCGTCCACGGCGGTGATGGGGCAGGTGTCGAGGTGCAGGTCGATGTCGCGGGGCACCGAGAGCGGCTTCTCGTCCGCCGTGCCGTTCACCCGCCTGCAAGAGCAACGCACACTCGGTGCAGGCTCAATGTGCACCCGGTGCACGCTCGGTGCAGCTCAATGTGCACCCGGTGCACGCTCGGTGCTGCTCAATGTGCACTCTGTGCACGCTCAGCGCACGCTCAATGTGCACCTGGTGCACGCTCGGTGCAGCTCAATGTGAACCCGGTGCACGCTCCGTGCAGGCTCAATGTGCACTCTGTGCACGCTCGGCGCACGCTCAGTGCACACTCAATGTACACTTGGTGCATACTCAGCGTATGCTCAATGTGCATTTGGGGCACACTCAGCACGCACTCAATGTGCACTTGGTGCACACTGGGCGCACAGTCAATGTGTACTCGGTGCACACTCAGCACGCACTCAATGTGCACTCAGCGCACACTCAGCACACACTCAATGTGCACTCAGTGCACACTCAGCGCGCGCTCGGTGCAGCCGGGAGCTCCCCCTGCTCCCTCGGGGCCCGTGCTGACCTGTCGCGCTTGCCCTTGGGCCGCTGCTTGCCCGCCAGGGCGCAGAGCTCCTCGTCCGACGGGTGCTTGTAGCGGTGCAGGCTGCGGGGAGCGCGGCCGCCTCAGCGCTGCGGAAGGAGCCGCAGGGCCGGGCTGGTGGCGGCCGCGGGGACGCGGCGGGGGACACGTACCTGCCGTTGCAGAGCAGCCAGCGCGCGAAGGAGCAGTGCGGGGCCAGCTTCTGCATGACGCTCGCGGCCAGCAGGCTCAGCACCACCTGCACCCCCATCACCGCCTGCCACGGGGCACGCTCAGCGGCAGCCCCACGGGGCACCGGCACCCCCACATTGGGGACATCCCTCCGGCCAGGGCTCTCTGGGCGACCCATGTTCCTGCACCAGGACAGCTGGGCACCCCACGCTCGGGACAGCCTGGGCTTGCAGCCCCTGGGGACATCCCCTTGCAATGCGCCCCCTAAAACCAGCCTGGGCTTGCACCCCTAAGCTTGCATCCTCTAGGAGCACCTGGGCTTGCAGCCCCTGGGGACATTCCCTTGCAATGCACCCCCTAAAACCAGCCTGGGCTTGCACCCCTAAGCTTGCACCCCCCAGGCCAGCCTGGGCTTGCACCCTTCGGGCATGCACCCCCTAAACGCAGCCTGGGCTTGCACCCCCCGGAGCAAGCGGGGCTGGCCGCCCTAAGCACCCCACGGGGACGGCCCCTTGCAATGCACCCGGCTCCGGCCGTGCACGGCCCCCTAGACACGCACCCCACCGGGGGCGGCGCGGGCTGGCGCCCCCAGCCCCGGGGACCCCCGCCCGGGCACCCCCGGCCCGCGCTCACCATGCCGGGCACCGCGACGGCGGCCGCAGGAAGCCCGCCCGCCGCCGAGCTTCTGGCCAATCCGCCGCCGCTCTGTGTGTGATTGACAGCTAAGTGGCCAATGGCGAGGGGGTGTCTCGGGAGGGAGGGGGGAGAGCGGGTTCCACGCGCGCTGTCTCCTGGGAGCTGTAGTCCCCACGCGAGCCCCGCGTGTCCCGGGTTCGAGCCCCGGCGGCCCCTAAATGATGATTTATGTCCCTAAATGATGGCCTGCACATATAGACATGTACATATCGATGCGTTTCTATATGCACCTAGGAACTGTGCAAATACCTGTACGGAAGATGCACAGAGCACCCTCGTTCCCGTGTGTGCACCCACGCAGGTGTCTGACCATGGGCAGGCTGCCCCGTGCGGAGCATCCCGATGGATCCATCGCCTCGCCCGGCCTGGGGCAGCCCCACACTCAGGCGCTGGGTCCTTCCCGGCTGCCGCTGCGAGTGCCGGCCGAAGCGGCGGCGTTGCCATGGATATCGTGTCCCTCGCTGGGATGCTTCCCGCTAGATGTCGCTTCGGCCTGTGCCGGGGCAGGACGCGATGCCCTGGGGTCACCCCCGGGGTGCCGGGCGGGATCATCCCCAGCCCTTCACATCCCTCAGGCCCTGGCACTGGAGCATCTTCCTCCTTGAATCCGCTGGTGCCTCCAAACCTCCCATTCCTGCCTCTCCTCTGGCCTCACGGACCCCCTGGTGCCTCCGGCCCTTTCTTGGCAGCCAAGGGATGAGCGGGAGACCCTGGGGACCTCCAGAACCCCCAGCAGAAGCAGCTTCCAGCTCCACCACCACCACAACAACAAGAGAAAAAGCAGGAAGACGGATGTGGGAAACACCATCCGAGCAGCCCCCATCCTGGGGACACCAAAATCCCTTTGAGGACTCAATCCCCCTGCCCCGACCCTTCCCAAAGGAGCATCCACAAACTGCCCCGAAGGGCGGCTGCCCCGGTGGTGCCGGAGCCGACGGTGCCGATCCCGGCCGTATCCCAATCCCAGCCGTATCCCAATCCCGGCCATAACCCAATCCCGGCCGTATCCCAATCCCGGCGTATCCCAATCCTGGCCGTATCCCAATCCCGGCCGTATCCCAATCCCGGCCATATCCCGGTGCCGGCCGTATCCCGGTGCCGGCCACCCCAGCCCACGGGCCGAGCCCGCGCCTGCACCTGGCGGCCCGTTCCCCCCCGGAGCAGTTTTCCCACCGGGCACAAAGGCGGCGCCGGGCATTGTGCGGGCGGCCTCGCATCCCGGCGCTGCCGGGGAAATCGCTCCTATTTCACAGCCCATTGAGCAGCTGCCTGTATATATTTTGTGCGTTGCACTTTTAGCATGACAAAGGCAGAGGGCCTGTGAACTCCTTGCTCTTCAGACCTCTCCGACATGTCCCTTGAATGCAGCCCCCCTCGGTTAGCATAACAAACTGCCACGTTCCCGCCGGCCCCGCAGCCTCCGGCTTAGGATCTTAGGATCGTGCTCAGGCATCCGGGCGAGCGCGGGGCCGGAGGATGCGGATCTGCCCGCCCTGGGATGCTCCAGCACCCGAGGCTGCTGCAAAGGGAGCTCCTGGTCCCACGGGATGCGGGAGCTGCTGCTCCCTCCATCCAGGGCCTCGATGCTGCAGGAAAGCTGGGAAGCTCCGGATATATCGGGATGCTCTAAGTTTTCCCCGTGCATGAAGTGCCCTGATGCTCCATGGAGTTTCCCTGCATGCTCAGTCTTTCCCACTGCGAGTCAAAGCCAAGGGAGCAAATGGAGCTGAATGGACCCGTGGGAGCTGGGAGAGACGAGCGAGCCCAGAGAGACGCTGGGGAAGGAGGGACAGCGACACCGGAGGCACCTGGAGCTCCGGCCCAAGATCTGGCTGCTCTGCACTGAGTTCACAGCTTGAAATTTTATTAAAAGCAGAAAAAGGAGGGTAGCAGCAACCAGAGGCACTTGGGTGGTGCATCCACACCAGGGCTTGGGGGCTTCCATGGAAAGGGCCAAGCAAGCCAGGAAGGTGCTGGATCCGGTGGGATTCGGCTCACGCCACCTGCCAAGAGGAGAAAGGAGTGAGGCCTCGGCACGCGTGTGCTGTGGGATGGAGCTGTGCCGGTTCCTGCAGGCTGGGGAGGGATATTTTCACGGGATGCAATGGCTATTGCTAGGAAGCGGGAGGAAATTTGGGATCAGCATGGGCTCAGGTGCTGGCATTTCCCTGGAAATCCTTGGAAAAGGCAGGTGAGAGGTGGCAGGGGACACGACGGGCAGGGACGAGCCAGGAGCGCACGGCCGAACCCCGCCGTGCATCCTGCAGGGCCGCCCTGCGCAGAGAAAATCTCCTTTCCCTGGGAAAAGCGGGGCTGGGAGCAGCTTGAGTGGCCAGGCAGGAATTCATTTAAATAAATTTCCATAGGGATGAGTTTTGCCTCTGCCCAGGGCTGCTCGGTGCCGTGCCCGGGGGTTGCTCCCAGGTTTGTTTCTCCCATTTCTCCACCTTTACCCCCTCCAAGAGGTCCCTGGCACAGCTCAGCCTTGTGCCAAGCAGTGTCTGGCTCAGGAATGCAGGAATCCTGTGGGATGCAGCCAGCTCCTGCTAAATGCATCCCCATGGCACGCAATGCGACCATACCCCAGGGTCCTTGGGCGATTCCTCGGCACCCGGAGCAGAAACGATCCCAAAGACACTCAGCGCTGCTCCCTCTGGCCCCGGGAACCTGGGATCCCCATCTATAGGATCCCAGGGCCAACCTACGGGAATTAAACCCTTTTCCCCAGGGGTAGGGGCGGCACAGGGGGGATATCGGCAGAATCGGGGCTCGGAGCAACGAGCTCGGCTCTTTGCCATGGAAACAAGCGGTGCTCCGGCATTGCCTACGGGTAGGAAAAGGTCCTAAACCAGGAGGCTGCACAGCAGCTCCCGCCGCCTCCGAGCACAGGGATACGGGAGCTGCGAGAGAGCTGATCCGAATGCAAGAACGGGAGCTCGTGGGGAAGGAATGCCATGAAATTCCTTGGGAGCATGAGTTGCTTTTCCAATGGGAAAACACATCCTTGCTGCCCTGGATCCCACAGAAGCTGCGTTTCCTGGCTGCTGTGCTGGCCGCAGTGGAGCTCTTTGGGAAAGCGGCAGGGAGCCGATCCGGGCGCTGTGGGATGAAGCTGCAGCCTTGTGACACCCCCGAGCCTGGAGCACGTCGGGCACTGGGCGGCCTCCGCTTCATCAGGCTGGAAGACGAGGGGAAGAAACAGCCTGAGGAAACCTGCAAATCCATGGGGGAAAAATCCCGTAGGGCCATTGGATCCCGTGTGCTGGATCCGTGCAGCCGCTTGCAGCTGCGGATTTATGGCCATTCCCCTTCCCGAGGATGCACATAGGGAAACACCGCAGAAGCCAGAGGCCGGGTGCAAGGAGGCTGGGTGCAAATTCCCATTGCCGGTGGCCGGGAAGGAGGTGGGAGTCGGTGCCGTGGTGCGGCTCTGCAGGACGGAGCCCTGGGGAGAGCAGGGGCTGCAGCCGCCTCCTCCTGCTGCAATTCACTTGTACACATTAGATAAATACACATACATATATACCAAACAATACATGTGTGTATATATATGTATATATTAGTAAAATAAGTAAAATCTAGGGCTTTTTTCCCCCCTGTTTTAGATGGAAAGCAGCTGCCCATGCAATTAAGCATCGTGCTCAGATGACCCTTTTGCCATTGCAAGGCTTCTTAGAAGAAACTCGTCTGGGAAATTGCTGGGGGCTTTTCTGGGGAGCCTGTGTCTCACCTTTCTGCCTTCTGCTTCGTGAGGTCATTGAAATATATATATATATGTATATATATATGCATAAATGTATATTATATATATGTGTCTATCTCCATGTGGGTGTAGATATGTGTGATAGGATAAGGGACAGCGGGAAGAAAACCCAAAGAAAAGGCAACCTAAGAGCCCCAGCCATGGGAGGAAAGGGGGAGGGGAGACGATGGCTTAATTACCATATTCAAATCTAATTAATTCTCCCTTTGCATAAAAAGGCCAGGCCGGGCGTGGGACCGGCCTCGCAGATGGTGTCTGGGGCTCCGCGCCCTTGTGGGGCCGCCGGCCACGGCAGCACCGAGCATCTGCCGGGCACCTGCCCGCGCGGGCAGCGGCCGCCCCGCTATTAATATTGCATCTGGCAGCGGGGCACGGAGGGGGCACGGGGCGGCCAAGGGGTTGGGGAAACAGCGGGGAAAGCGGAAAAATAGGGATAAAAGCTTTGCGGATTGAAGGAATGGTGCGGGAAAAAGGGGGCAATGCCTCCGGAGTTGAGCGCGCCCCGGCTTACCCGGTGCAGGAGCGTTGTGGTGGCATCGCGGGCATGTGCTGTGCTCCCTGTCCCTGCATGTGGCTCCGCTCCGGGCGCTATCGGAGCGCGGTGCTGCCGGCGGGACGGGAGCCGCCGCCTCCGCTCCAGGGGCTCCCGGCTCCGCTGCCTCGCTGCTCGGATGAGCTCTGCAGCGCCGGCATCCCGGCACGCCGCTTCCCGGGCACCGCGGCCGGGCAGGGATGTGGGTTTCACTCTGCAAAAGATTGAAATAAAAACAGAATTAGGATGTTGGGCGATGTCCTGCAACGGGGGAGGTGGAGGGGGGAACTAACCAGGGCTGCTCCCATAGGCTTGTTTTCCATAGGGGCTTTTTGCACGAGGCAGGGGATGGCGGTGCTGGAACGAGGGGACGCATCCCTGCTGTCTCGGCGGAGCAGGGAAGGGTCCCGGCTATCCGTGGAATCGCGAGGCCCGCGGCACCGCGAGGAGCGGGCGCTGCAGGGGGGACACCACGGGGACGGCTCCACGAGGATGGATCCGTGCGGATGGGCTTTGGGGACAGCGGATCTGCCAGGGCCCTGCAGGCATGGAGCTGGTGCAGGGTGGGATTCCCTGGAGGGACTGGGATCCCATGGGATGCCAGGGTGGGAATGCGAGCGGCCGTGGGATGCCACTGGGGAGCAGCCTCCTCCCACCTTTTAGCCTTCAATATCCCCCCAAAATCCCATTTTGGGGGGATGCTACAGCAGTCTGGGCACAAGGCTTGGCAGCACCATCCACCCCAGGTCGGCACCGTATCTGACCCACGTCCCTCGAGCCCCTTCGCTCCCTAAGGGAACAAGTGTCTCCCTGCCACCCACGGCACGAGGGGACCCAAGGGCTGGGACAACTGCCCACACAATAGGTGCCCATTGTGGCGGCTGCCGCCCTCGTCCCTGCTCCCTGTCTCCTACGGATAACGGATAACGGATAATGGAGCCGCTTGTCGCTCGCTGGTGACCAGGGGACCGCGGGGTCCCTCAAGCATCGCGATGGCCGCGGCGGCGGCTCCCCGAGTCCCTGGGTCCCCGCTTTGCCGGGGCCTCGGTCGCTGGGTCCCAGTGTCACTGGGTGTCCCTGCTGCCAGGTCCCTGTGTCACTGGGTCCCTGTGTCACCCAGTGTCCCTGCTGCCAGGCCATGGTGTCACTGAGTGCTGAAGCACCGGAATGGCCCCGGAGCGGCTCAGCAGCGGGGTCCGCAGGGCCGCCCGCTTTGCACGGCTTTTCCAAGGATTCCCATCCGCGTTATCCTGGACAAGCCATGCCACCCTTCACCCCGCAGCCGCACACGGGGGTGCCAGCCCCTCCGCAGCCCCCAGGTTTTGCTTTGGGTGCTAAGTGGGGCGCGAGGTCGGCGAGGGCGCCGGGGACCGTCCCCACCTGGTCCCGGCGGGCAGGGGTGATTAAACACGGGGCTCCCAGCTGCCATACATTTTTAAATAAATGAATAATACATCGCGGGGGCGATAAATAAATAACGGCTGCACATTTGAACTTCGCCTCTGAGAAAATCCTTTTAGTTCAAAAGGAGCGGGGTGCGCGGCAAGGCGGGGGCCATGCATTTTGCATGGGCGGCCACCGAGGGCTGGGGCTGCAGATGGGGGCAAGTGCAATGGTAGGGACGGGCAAGGGTCCCCAGTGCCACCAGGGATGGCTTCAGTGGGAGCAGCAGGGGACAGTTGTGGCTGGAGCTGTGGGAGAATAGCGAGAATAAGGAAATTGGGATGGGATGGGATGGGATGGGATGGGATGGGATGGGATGGGATGGGATGGGATGGGATGGGATGGGACGGTTGCACCCACAGCTGGCAGCAGCTTCAGAGGTGTCAGCCCGGAGATAGAGAGCCCAACATCCCATTTTCCAGCCTCCTGGCCCTGTTCCTGGGAGGAGGAGGATGGAGGATCCCATGCCAGGAAGTCAAGGGCAGCCCGGGAAGGAAGGTGAGCAGCTCGACCAAGAAAGATGCCCACGAGAAGTCACTCAGGGCCAGGCAGCTTGCCAAGGCCTGGTTGCATATGTGCCACCATGCACAGGTGGGTGCCACCATGCATGCACACATGTGCCACCATGCATGCACCATGCACGCGTACGTGCCACCATGCATGCACATGTGTGCACCATGCAGGCACACGTGTGCCACCATGCACACACATGTTCCAGGTGCACGTGCACGACTGAGCAGGAATTAATTTACAAGGCTGCACATTTACAGTGGCTTATTATGGAGGGAGAAGGGAGCCAGTCTGCAGCAGTGAATTTGTCCCCATAACACGTGTTCGCATGCATGAAGGGGACCGAGCCGGGGGGGACATGGGGACAGGACCCCCACCTGCAGGCGCCTGGTCCCCGCCGCGCAGCTGCGGTGCCACCATCAGGTGTCCCCGGGCCGGGGGCGATAACGGGGCCAGGGGACAGCCCGGGATGGGGGGCACAATGGGGCCGTCTGGGCGAAATTAGTGTCAGTGCGTGCGCGTTGAGCGAGCGTGCGGCGGGAGAGGAGCGCGAGGGCAGCGGCTGTGCGCGTTAGTGACGGGCTGTGACCCCGCGGGGACGGCGCCGTCCCTCGCGCCGCTGCTCCGGGCGTGGGAAAAAGGCCCGGGCTCTTTTCACAGCTGTTCTGGCGGCTGCACTGAGCTAATGGAGGGGCTGCGGCGCCCGCCTCCCCCCGGCGCCTTTCAGCGGCCGAGCCCCCCTCGCCAGCCCCTTCCAAACCCCGCATTGTTCCCGGCGGCTCCCATTGAAAGGGCTCCGGCTCCGCGGCAGCCGGCCTGGCTCGCGCGGCCGCCGCCTGCGCGCGCGGGTGCACGCGTGTTCATGCATGTGCGTGTTTAATGTGTGCGCATGCGGTTTTATGGGTACACACCTGTGCATGTTTATGTGTCTGCATGCATGTGCCTGCGTGCATGTTTCGGTGTGTGCATGCATATTTATGTATGTACATGCTTATGTGTGTGGCTGCATGTATGCTTAGGTGTGTGCATGCTTGTGTATGTGCTTGCGTGCATGCCTATGTGCATGCATGTTTATGTGTGCCTGCTTATGTGTCTGCATGCATGTGCCTATGTGCATGTTTAGGTGTGTGCATGCATATTTATATATGTACATGCTTATGTATGTGGCTGCATGCATGCTTAGGTGTGTGCATGCTTGTGTATGTGCATGCCTATGTGCATGCATGTTTATGTGTGTGCATGTGTGCCTGCTTATGTGCCTGCATGCATGTGCCTATGTGCATATTTAGGTCTGTGCATGCCTATTTATGTATGTTCATGCTTATATATGTGACTGCGTGCACACTTAGGTGTCTGCATGCAGGTTTGTGTATGTGTCTGCATGCATGTTTAGGTGTGGGTATGCATATTTATGCTGTGCATGCTTATGTATGTGACTGCATGCATGTTTAGGTGTCTGCATGCATATTTATGTATGTGTCTGTGTGCATGTCTAGGTGTGTGCAGGCATGTTTAGGTGTGTGCATGAATGTTTCTGCATGTGCCCATGTGCATGTTTATGTATGTGCCCACCTGCATATTTATGTGTGTACTTGCATGTTTATGTATGTGCAGGCATGTTTGGGTGCATACATACATGTGTGTGCAGTGCATGCATGCTTTTTCATGCATACACATGCCCGTTCACAGCTTTCCCCATGGCAGCGAGGCAGCATTTCCCCCTCTAGAAGAAGGATTTCACTCTCCCAAGGGCTGTGGCCGGGCAGCTCATGGCCAAGGTGACGGGGACCCGCTGTGGCCACCAGCTCCCGTGGCTCTGCTCCCGCTCCAGGAAGCCAAACACACTCCCCCCATCCCGGTCTCTCCCTTCTTCTAACTCAGTGGAAATCCGAGATTCCTTGGAAGACGCCAGCCCCAGCCCTGGGACAGCACTCGGAGCAGGGAGTTCTTTGAAAATCCTCCACTTTATATCCTATGCTTGTGGAGAAGGGCATAAAAAAACCCCAAAACCATCCCCAAAGGCCCAGAAACTGTCCAGCAAATGTGGAGAAAGCCACAGTTAGCATTTTTGGAAGAGTCTATGATTTTTTTAAGGTAATAGTCTAATTTGAGGGTAAGGTTTGACTAGTGCCGGCAGCCTGGGATAGACAGGATGGAGAGCAGGGAGAGGACGCGCAATTCCCGCTCGGCTCCACGAGCTTCCCGCTGAACCCACGGCCCCGACGGCTCCATCCCTCAATGTGAGGCTCGGCCACAGGGCCCTGTTTTCACACACAGCCCCCACTGCCCCCGCGTCCACGTTAGCACTAGGAACACCAGGAAAAGGGGGCCAGATCCCGGGATGAACCAGCGCTCCTGGAAGTCCCGGCATCCGTGTGCATGGATGTGCATGATCCACATCCATGCCACCCCCGGATTCGGCTGCCTGTGCCCATCCCGATGCTTCGGGGGACAGTTTTCCTTGCCAGGCTTCTGCATCAGGGTTTTTGGGGGGCAAACGTTGGGAAGGGGCTGCCCAGCGACGGCGCCCGGCGCTCGCTGCCTCTCCCATCACAAAGGCTGCCATTTTCCCATCTGGTTTCAGCTTCTCCGCCCAACGCAGCCATGGAGTTTCCATAGAAACGCAAAGATATTAAACTGTAAATAATAATTTCTCCTTGGAAAAAAAAAAAAAGGAAAAAGATGACAACGAAGGCAGTTACGGAGCACCACGTGGGACCGGCAACCGCGTGTCCTCCCCCTGGAGAGCCAGGAACCGGAGCCGGGAGCAGCCCCGACCTCGGAAAGCTGCTCCCTTTGGCCATTCCCGCAGGATCCAAGCGGGAAAACTCAGCCCGACACCCATAAAAACCTGGGAGCGCCGGCAGGGAGCTCAGCATCGGACTCATCACAAGGAATCTCTCCATGCTGCTGCCTGCTCAGTGCTTATTTTTAAATGGCCTAAGTTAAACCCAGCAGTATTTTTCACTTCCTCTTGCTCGAGGATGTGTTTTTGTCTGGAGCTTTTACCCGTTCCCTCTACTTCAGTGGTACTTTTATCACCAACGACTTTTTCCTCTCCCTGCTCCCAATACAGAGCGGAGGTGGAAAATCCTCCCTCTTCTCCTGGAGCCTCTTCTCCTCCCTAATGGTGCCAGGGACATGGGGCTGGGGCCGGACACCCTCCCACCACCTCCACGCTGGATGGGCCGGGAATCCCTCTGAGCCGGCAGAGCCCTGGATTATCCTCATCCGAACATCCCCAGGGCCCGAGATTGCAGCTTAAGGCCTAATGGGAAAGAGGCAGGAGATGGGATTAGAAGGAAAATAATGACTGTTTCTTTAGGCAGAGCAGGGAGATGAGACAAGGATTAACAGCCCCTTGGCTTCCAGACCCCAATCCCGTCATGGGTGTCCAGGGCAGCCAGAGCCACCAGCTCTCTGCATCGCTCCTCTCCGCAGGAACTGAAGAGTTTTGTCCTGGGAGAGACAATTCTGGGCCATTTTGAGTCTAAATTGCAAACGCCCCTTGCAGCCGGGGCCGCCGTCCCGCACACATGGCCAGGGATGCGGGATGAGCTCCCAACCTGCCCCAACACGAGGAACAACGGCAGTTTTCCAAACATTTACCCTGGCTGCTATTGCCCTCACCTTGAGAAATGATAAAACACTCTGGAAAGGAATAAACCCTGGAAATGAAAACTTTCCTTGGAGCGGCACGAGCCCGAGCCCGCGCGGCTCCTTTCTCTCGCCTCGGGCTGCACCCACCGCGCTTCCCACTTGGCCACGTTCCAGGAATAGATCTGGTTGCCATGATACCAAGTTTGCTTTTAACGAACCCCAGAAAATTAATGGCATTCAGGAGATAAGTCCTTAAAGTGGAACCTATTTTAAGAAATTCTTTCTGAATGGTTTACAAGCAGCCGGTAAGGAAGGGAGAGCTCCCCGTACGCGGCGGCCCCATGCGCTGCCCCAGCTCTCCCTTCCTGGGGTCTGGGGATATTTCCTTAATTTCAGCACTCAAAGCAAAGAGGGTGGAATTGGGTCTGTGGCAGCAGCTACCTGTCGGGCTTCCAAAGGCTGAGATTTTCGGAGGGAAAGGAAAGGGTTCAGCATGGAAATCCTATTAATGTGGAGCCCTGCAGCCCTCAGAGAAGCTCAGAGTGACTGAGGCAGCAAGGGAAGATTTTCCTGTGTCAAATGGCTCCAAGTTGTGGCAATGGATAAAGGAATCAGGAGAGCTGGTGGAGCCGAGCACGGCATCTCTCTCCTGCCTGCCGGGCTCATTCCCAGCTAGATCCCGCAGCAATTTCCCTAGGTGCAAGTCCTTCATGCCCAGCATGAGGTCCAAACCAGGTGCAGGATCCGTGACAGGTCCCTGCTGGGATGAGGGATCTGCGGATCTCACTGCCCAGGGGAATCAAGGAGCTGCAGCGGGTGGAAAAGTGCAAGATGCGCCCGGCGCCTCATCCCTGCGAGCTCCGGCAAGAGGAGGAGCAGCCGTGCGCGCATCCCAGCTCCGGATCCCGGCTCCGGCTGGGACGCTCTGCTGGAACACGGGTTCAGGACAGGCTGCCCATCCACCTCCCGCTTGGGCGGCTGCTTTTTCCCTTCTCTCTGCTTGGCAACAAACCCGCGAGGAAACGGATGCAACAAGGAACGGAGCGGCACGCGGCGAGGGAGCGAACGCCTGGACGCGGCGGCTCTGCCAGGGCTGCTGAGCAGCAGGGAGGTGCTGAGCCCTTGTCCCGGAGCAGAGGGGAGACCTTCCTGCAACATCCCACCCAGAAGCGAACCGAGCACAAGCCAGACCCGAAACACATCCACAGGGAGGCAGGGACCGGAGGAGGCAGCCATGGAGCCGGGCGAGACCAAGCACAAGCACAAAGCACCACGCAAGGGCGAAGCGGGACGAGCCGCAGCCTCCGCGGAGCCCGGGAGAGGGGCAGGGAGCGGGAGGCGCCGGCGCCAGGCTCCCAAATCCAGCACGAACAATGCTGCAATATCCACATGCTGCAATATCCACGTGCTGGATAGCTGAGTAGTGAGAGATTTATTCCTTTTCCTCAGCAGAGAATCTAGCCCCCAAAATGGGCTCGCGCTAAATGATATATTTGCATGTGGCGATGTATTTAGGCAACTTTCCTTCTACTTCACTATGAGAAGCATTTTTGGGGGGTGTTTTTAAGCCAGCCCTGTTTCGTTTGTCCGTAGTACAGCCCATAGAGCCACGCTTAATTGTCAATGTGGAAAAATAAAATAAAAAATAATAAAAGGTGTCGGGTTAGACACCAAGGAGCCCCTATTTTGAATAGAAATCCTCACCTAAGCACACACACTGGCTCTGGGCCTCAACCAAAATGATTAAAAGCAAAATCCAACTGAAATTTGCAGACACGCTTCGCTTCGGGCTGTTCTCCCTTGGCAAAGGTGCAGGCACCTCGGCAAGGAAGCGGAGAGGGATTTTGGGGAGGCGGCGGCTGCAGAGCCCCCTCTCTCTTCCCCCGGTGGTGGAAAGTCCTGGAGAAGAGCAGGTCGGTTTTTACATTCGGTTCTCTAGCTTTATGATATCACATACACTCATACAGCTAGATAACCAAAGAGAAAAACCAACCCAGGTCCTTCAACAGGGGCCGCGGGGGCCCCGCGTGCAGTGCGCCTGGGGGGTCCCCTTGCCATCACCTAGCCTAGCGTGACCCCAGCGCTGGCCCTCTTGTCTCGGGGGCCTCACGGGGCAGCCCCCAATGTATTCATCAGGAATCCCGATGCTTTCCAAGCGGGCGCGTTGGGATAAGCCAGCAACACGATGTCGAACACCCGGCCGACTCCAGCACCTACAGCAACCCTTTCCACAGCACCACGATGCTCCCCAGAGCCAGAGGCCACCGGCCTCCTTCCCAGCCCCAAATTCACCACTAGACCCTACTCCCACTTCAGTAATTATTCTAAATTACTGGTATGGAAATGCTGAGTCATGAGAGTGGCAAGAGAAGGAAAGGGCTCAGCGGAAAGGGGTGGCTGAGGTGCCTTTGCTCTGTCCTCCTCTTCCTCGTGCAGCCCTGAGTGTCAGGCCCTGCTCACCAGCTCCAGCCCTGCACCTTGAGGGTATCCCCAAACCCAAGGAGGACCCTGATTCTGCATCACTTTGGGGAAACAAGATATACAGGGAAAGCTGCACCCCCACTGGGCACCTGTAGAGCCGGGGGTACCTTGCACAAATGCGGGGGTCCCCTGTAGCAGGAGGGACAATCCGCACACCCAGAGGAGCCGGGAATTCGTTGCCTCCTGCCGTGGCAGGGCCAGTCCGAAGCCCCCCACGCCGCGCCGCGGGGACAAAGCTGCAGGAGGGATGGGGGGTGTCCCGGGAGAGGGGCCGGGGGCGGCGGTACCTGCTCGCTCCGTAGCGGCCGGTCCTGCCCGCGTCGCCGTCGGCTCCGGGTCGCCGCGTCCTTCCGAGAGGCGGGTGGAAGGGGCCGGGCCGGGGCTGCCGAGGGAGCCCCCGGCCCCGCTCGCGGCCGCCGCCGCCGGGACCCGCCGCGAAAGTTGAGGCCGAGGCGGCGGCGGAGGGCGGGCGCCGAGCCGGGGGCAGGGCCGGGGCGGCCGCTGGGGACAAAGCCCGGGCCGGGCGGTGGGGCCGGGGCAGGGGTCACCCCCCGCCCCGAGGGGGACAGCGCCATTCGCCGCGGCCGCCGCCCCCGTGGGCCGGCCCGGCCGGGGCCTCCCGGCCCGCCAGCCCCCCTGTCCCCCCTCCCAGCAGCCCGGCCCGCCTCGTCCGGGAGGCGGCGGTGCCCGGGGGTAATCCTGGAGGGCAGGGCTTGAGCGGAGCCGCCCCCCGGCTCTGCCCTGGGGAGGCCGGGACTTAAACCCGACGGGGCTTGAGTCGGGGAAGGACTGGGCTCGGCGGGGGTCGGGGGAAAGGCCGGCCCGGCGGGGGCGGAGGGGAATGGGGAGGCGGGACGGGGGCGGCCAGACTCTCCCGTCGAGATTGCTCTGTTGCCGCCCCCCACTTATGGGCTCCGGTGGCCAAACGGAAACCTCGCACCAGCTTGCACGAAACGCCGGGCACGGCCCTCCCCGCGAGCAGCAGCAGAGACGCCCCTTCACACTCCAACCCCTGCGATGGGCCCGGCCTCGTCTGTGTCCTCGGGCCGGGGAGAGGGGCCCGGGGCTCGGCAGGTGCCGCCGGGTGGCCCGGGGAGCAGCACCCGGCTCCACGTCCCCCCCGTGCGGCCGGCCCGGCCCGGCACTCCGGGCACAGGGACACTGGCACGCGCACGTTGCACACTCGTGTGCGCTCGCCCTGTGCCTTGCAGAAACACACACACTGGTGAACGTGAACCCGGCGGGGACACGGATGCACATGCAGAGCCCGCTGCACGCGCACGGTTGTGCACACACACACACGCTCTGCAGGACAGTTCCAGTTCGGCTCTCCCCGCTCCACGGCTCTGTCCCCTCCCCGTCGCCACGGGTGAGCTGGCGAGGGGGCCCCTCGGTGTCCGCCGGGTCGCCCTGCAGAGACCCAGGCGGCATTTGGGGTGTGCGGGAAGCGAAAGCAATAAGCAGGGACCGGGTAGCGCAACAGGCCCGGCTCCGAGCTGCTCCTGCTCCGGGTTCAGCCACCTGCGGGGTCGGAGGAACCTGCTGCCCCTGCCCGCACCAAACCCGGGATCCCCCGGCCCCGGGCAACCCTTCGAGAGGCACCGGTGTCCGGAATCGGGGCGGCCACCTCTTCCCCCGCCCGCCTTTAAAAACACAGGCCTGATGTTTGAGGGGAACAGTGGGTGCCTTGCAGGGCGATGCAATGCGGGGGCATCGATCCGCCAGCACCGGAGACCCCCGGGGGTAGCGAGGACCCCCGTGGGGAGCGGGAGGAGCCGGCGCCCGGCCGAGCCCGGCGCTCTCCGTGGTGCTGAACCGGGAGCGGCCGCTGCGCCCCGGCCCGATGGGGGCCCCGGGCCCGGCCCGGGCCAGCCCGACCCCCCGACTCGCCTCCCCGCCGCCGCCAGCAGTCCTTATCGTTATTGTTATCATCACTATTATTTGTCTCGCCCAGGTGTCGGGCGACGGGGCAAACATCTCGCAGCGAGGACATCACGGTGTCGAGGGGGAGGTTTCTCTAAACAGCAGATTTTTACTCCCCCACATCCACCAATATCCCCTCCCCGAGAGCCGTTGCCGCCGCAGGACGCACCGGGTCGGACACGGACACCCCGAGCCGGTGCCGGTACCTTCGCGCTCAGAAAAATGGGTCTGGGCCTGGGGGTCGGGGGCAGTGTGACACGACCATGGCCGGGACCCACCCGCGCCTCGTCCGTGCGGGGTCCCCGTTCGCGCTGTGACGCCGGGTGGGCCCGGGGGCCGCCGCCTTTCCCCGTCCCGCTGGGTTTGCTCGGCGAGAGGCTCCTTTCCCTGACGGGCACTGCGTGACCCTTCTCCAAACGGTAAAACCGAGAAACGGCCGCGCCGGGACAGAGAGAGGCACCCACGGAGCGGCCTCGCGGCCCGGCAGCACCCCCGGGGAGCCCAGCCAGGGTTCCCGCAGCAGGGGACAGGGCACAGCCTCCACGCTCGCCTTGTTCCCTCCCTGCTCGCCGGCCCGGCTGGCAGGGCCCGAGCAGACCTCGTAGGGCCCGGTTCGGCTCCGCCGCTGCCCTCCCAACGGCGCCCGGAACCCGAGGAGTCCCGCGGTGGTCCCGGGGCGGCGCGGGGAGGCCCGGCAGGACCGGGGCCGCAGGGGAGGCTGCCCCACGCGTGTCCGCGGCCAGGGCCTTCCCCGGTCCGCCCGGCCCCGAGACTCCCAGGCACTTACCGAGCACTCGCCCACCTCCGTGTCGGGCGCGGAGGCCCCGCTCCCGGCCCCGGCGCCTCTCTCCCCCCGGTGTGAATCAAATACCTTCACTACAGCAGCCATGTTGGGCTCCGGTGCGAGCGCGGCGCTCGCCGCAGGAGCCGCCGGCCGCCTCGGCGGGG
>JAVCKT010011754.1:0-23857 GCA_032273925.1 Rhynchotus rufescens | reverse complement strand
ATAAATCGGAGCATTACAATGTACTCCTACCGTAGACTGCTAGTGAACTCTAACCCTTAGCTTGGCATTGACTGTAAAGTTTATTGATTCAGGCTCTTCTCCATATTCATGTCAGCTGCATCAAGTAGGTTTAGAGACAGAGCAATCCTTGGAGAGCACCTTGGAGACCAAAGAATGGTCTCCAAATCAGTGTTGATTATTAATAATCTGTCTCAAGATAGTGGCACAGAATGATAGAACTTTTTCAAAGGTAGCTTATCTCTTCAGGCAGATGAAAGATACAAATAAATTATACAATGTACGATGGCAAAGGAAGGGAAGCCTAGATTGTTAGCAAGCTGCTCATCCAGGGTCATCTGCGCTGAGGACACATGAAAGCAAGCAACTCCTTCCTTTCCCCTGGGAAGTTTGAGTTAGGATCAAGAAACTTCATAGCAGATCCAGAATGGTTCCTACATTGCAGGACTCTGATATCTGTCTTGGTTTTCAGGGCTTGTGCTCCCCAGTACTACAAACTGGACTGCTGTGGTGTGTGCAGCTGGTTTTCTTCCCCAAAAACCAGCCTGGGTGCATGTTTGCTGAGTGTATGGTGAAGAGAGACTTGGTCTCTTGGTCTCATGTGCAGGTTTTTTTTTTTTTTTTTTTTTTGGAAGCCAGTTCTTCAGTGTCAAAAATGAAGGAGAGAGACAAATGAGAAGAGGAAGGCAGCTAGAAATACAATTAGAGAGTGTGAGGCAGAGAAACAGAAAAAAAATGGAGAGACCCTCAAAAGAGATAAATGTTCAGAAAGAGGCCATGAAATAAGATATCACATGGGTAAATGAGATAAATATACTGTGACTGTGATAGGCATAGAGAGAAGGAGTGAGGCACAGAAAAAGACAGAAAATGATAAATAAGATATAGACAGAAATTAGATAGATAAATGATAGTGACAGTGATGGACAATACACAGGAACACAGTGACAGAGATATATGTTGACAGAGATTGCAATACATAAATAACAGGTACAGCAGGACAGACGGCTGAGGACACAGATAAATAAGTGATTGCTAGGTAGGAAAAAACAGATAAATATATTAAAAACAGATAAATAAATGATAGATTTGAGGAAGAAAAAGATAAATGAAAAGGACAGGTAGCTATATATATAAAAACAGAGAGAAACAAAGGGAGGACGAGAGCAAAAGGAAGAGAGAAAGGAAGAAAAAACAGAAAAAAAAAGGAGAGAAAGGAATGAAGGAGGGAAGAAAAATGAAGAAGAAGAGAAAAAACTTTCACATTATACTAGCTACACACAAACTATGTACTGTCCTTGACTAGGGAGATCCTGGTTTGGAGGATGTGAATTATATGCAAGTGCCAAGCAAGCTGGAATAACTCTTGCTTGCGAGAGGAGAGAAGTTTGGGATGGTAAAATAAAGCCTAGACATCTACAAAGGATAAGATTAATATCAGCCAAGTGATCAGGGTAGGAGAGGACAAAACCTACAAAAACAGGCCGCAAAGCAGACTCTGGACAGCACAGATATCCCCAAGGACATGGGAGAAAAGACATTTCTTAGAGAAAAGGACAGTCAGCCCATGCAGATCTTCAGGATCAAAATGAATGTTGCGTGTCATACAACACACAGGAGAAAGGTTCAGGGAAAGAGAGACCTGAGCCACCTCCATAGGTACAGACACTCTACAACTGTACCAAATGTGTTTATGGGGTCAGGAGGACCCCATAATTCTCCTTTCTGGAATGGAGGGAAGTTCATCCGGATTCCAGACCTTCTCCAAGACACCTCTCTTGAGTACGGAGTTGTTTGAGGTTGGCCTTGGAAAGGGGCTGCTAAAGCAAAGAAGGATCTCAGTGGGAAGAGATGAAACAGATCTCTTATTCCTGGATGCTCTTCTCTGCCACCATGTGAAATGGGCCACACATAAGAAATAACACCTTGGAGGCAAGGCTTCATCTTAGCTGAAAAGCCAAGAAAGCTATGGGGAAAGACAGTAAGCAAAGCACAAGGTAGAACTAGAGGGTTGTTTCATTTTAGGCAAGGCTGAGAGTAAGGGCCATGTACATGCAAGCCACCAAGACACACAGAAATAAAATAGGAAGGAAAAAATGGCCTAGTTCAATCCCCAAACCAGGTCACTTGCTGATTCTCACCTGTGATGTGCTCACCTGATCTACAAGCCATATCCACATCCTTCTCAAAATCGGTCTGAAAGACAGAGAACACAGAGGACATTGTCAATAGGAGCTGAGAGGGAAAGACAGATACCTCCTAGAATGTAAAAATGCTTTAACCCACTAGACAGACAAAATCTACCCAAAGAGTGCAGCCGAGTAATTTGTGCTAGTCTTAGAAACATGGAAAATAAGACTATCTATTCCCAACTATGACTCTCAGGCAATGTTAAAGCTGTAACACTGCTTTGAAGCTGGAGTCTTCTGCTCATCCATAAACTACTTCCACGACTGCCAAATTGAAATCTTTGCCTGAAATATGTTTATACACATTCCCAGAACACAGGGGACAGATTTCTGGCCTGTTCTGCCTTGTATTTATCTCCCCATACTTAATCTAAGCATATTTCCCATCAGCTACAAAGATCCAAGGATACCTTTGAAAGCCCTCTACACCTACTGTGTTTACTCATCATCAATTAGTGTGTCATACACAGTGCAAATATGTTTCTGCACCTGAAACTCTTAGCATATAAAAATTTTTTCAAATTGTCTATGCAATCAAATAAAACTCATCCCTTCTTCCAGTGTAAGTTAGTGCTTTTCCGGAAGCTCTCCACAGGTAACATTTCAAAGAACTGGATAGTGTATCATGAAGGGTCATGAGTTTTCATGGAGCGATGGAAAGGCCACAAGCTAATGAAAAGTAGAAGAGTTCATTGATTATTTCTGGTATCACTTGGGAATGAAGGCACTTAATGTACCTGTATTAACTGACAAAACATATTCGAGTGACATACTAACTAAAAATACTGTTAAAAATAGCCCCCTGCAATAAACTGTTCAAAATCAGTAGGTTCAGATTCAAGAGTCTTAGGAGAGTTGGCTGAAGAATGCTCTCAAGCTTGCTATCTAATTTCGGAGTAAATTTGGGAATATTAAGGAAATATGAAAATAACAGAAGAGAAATAATACGGGCTTATGCTAAAAAGGGCAAGTGGGATGAAAAAGAAAAAAAGATATAATCACACTTGCCTGATAGGATTCCCAGAATGACAAAACAAAACAGTTTGTACTGCTCCTACTGACAAATTAATTAAGGTCAAGTGCATATTTAATATCAGTCAACAAGACCGCATGAAAAACAGTTTTACCTCATTAAATTTCTTTCCATTCACTGAGAGTATATTGAGATTACTTAAAAGGGTAAATGTAAAATGTGGTCCTGCAAAGCCTTTGATTTTTTTGATTAGAGTATGACAGAGTCACTACAAAATAACACTGCATCTCTCCAAAAATATCAGTGAAGAGTCATCATTTATATTTGGGTTTTTGTTTATTTGTTTGCTTACTTGGATGGGAAGAAACTGATTGTAAGCTGCCTATTTTTCAACACTTCCATCAACTTCCAAAAGGAAGCTAAAAATTTGCAGTCTACAGAGTTTTTGAAGTGGTAAATAGCTAATGAAAACATATTGCTGTACACAGAAAGACAAAAAGCTGAGAATTCAGAATGTATTGCTGGGGACGGTGGCAATAGAATAACAAGTATCTATATTTTTAAGGGATACTGAAAAACTGAAAAGTATATGGGAAAGTCAGAAATAATTTGAGGGCAAATGTCTTACAGAGCTAGAATCAAAGAACTCAGTGTGTTACTTTGCCAAAAAAAAAAGGATATGATTATGGTATCTAATATTGAAAGAAGAAAGTACTTGGCACACGAAGGACTTTCTAATTAAACATAAGAGAGCGCAGTAAGAACTTAAGTATCAAAATGTAAACCCTACATATTTAATGTTGAAATGATGCACCTGTTTTTATCAATCACCTGTGAAGTGCATACACCTAAAAACCAAATGTCTGACTTAAAAGACTGTTTTTTGAAATGACACCTTTCAGCCAAGCCACTTAGCTTAGCACAGGCAGGCCTAGAAGAAATGCACTGGGCTGTGATGTAGGTGGAATTTAAGTAGATGAACTAATAACGTTTTGCAGTATTAAACTCTATTAATATTTCAGTATGAATAAGCCTGTCACATCTCTGGCAAAGAGCACTGTACAAAAGGGCAGAGGAAAATCCTAAACTGGTCTGCTTTGAAACTTGTCCAGGTCTTGCATGGAAACGCCTACGCAACCTAAGAAATCAAATGATTATTGTACCATCTCCATTTGACCTTGGAGCAGACACAACTTTTTTTTTCTTTTCTTTTTTTCCTAGGACGGAAAGTATCTGGTCAGACTTAGTGCCAAGATGTCTGTAAAACCTAATGCTATGAGATTGAAATTTTGAGTTCCTGAATACTATGTGAAATGAAATATGATTTGGGGATGAACAAAAGAGCCTAAGGAATGAATTACATTTGCTTAGGCATAGTTTTAAAGGAAAAATGACTGATGGTTGCAAAATGTCAAACAGAGAAAGCACTTTGTTTATCTGTTATTGGTTAAAAAATCCTCAGATCCTTGATAGTTGACTAGATGGTAGTTTTTCCTACCATTAGCTGAGCATGTCCATTCTGAAATGACCCTCCAGAGTCTCCATTGCCCTCTTCTTGACGATCCACAACTCGGCACTTGACAGCATCTTGGACCTGCAGAAGCAAATGGATTTGCAAAAGACAGAGTTGGAAAGAATAACATATAAAAGCAAACCATATGCAATTCTGCTAAAAAGAAAGTCTTATAGTCCTTGGTGGCTTAGAACAACGAGGCTCCTGCTTCAGTAGCACTTTGTTATTCAAGTCATTCAGAGGTTACAAATCTTACACACTAATGCACATTAATAGAGCAGTTCAAAGGTTTTACAGGTACCCTGCGTCATATTTGGTCACTTCTAGTAGTTTGATTTATACAGTCAAGAGGGAAAAACATTTTTTACTTCACTGCTTGCAATATTTTTATGATGCACGCTATTGCATAAATCCTTATATTTAGATCTAGTAAGTGTGATTACAATGCTATAATGTTTTTATTAAATATCTGATCCCAAAATCACTAAAATCAATGCAAAAATCTGAGTGACTGCAGTGGGAGCTAAACACAGCCCCAGATTCGTAATGCAATTGGTTAAAGGAGTCTCAGCCAAGTCAGTAAGCAATTCCATTGATTTCATTTGTCTGACATAAAGAATTAATCTATTTTACTTAATTTAAATGAACTGTAGGAAGATAAAATGAGTATTGGGAAAAAAAAAAAAAAAGCTTCCTGTCTCTGTTATTAATAGCCTATTCACTCATTAAGATGAAAAGAATAAAAGAAACATAAAATATTCTTCATTTGCTGCTCCAATATATTTGCAACTTTAAATACCCACAGGGAGGCTGAAGAAAATTTGCTCAATTTCCTGGTTGGATTATAGCTAACTTTACTTTCTAATTCTAATATCCATGTACTAGTGTCAACATACAACCATTCTGTAAACTTCGACAGTACATATTTTCCATCTCTAACTCAAATAACAAACTTGTTTTGGCTAATATTCCATTTCTGATGGGATGGAACACTTCTGGAAATACTAATTTTTGTATTAAGTAAGCAAAAGATTGTACAATAGAAATCTAGGAAACAAACTGAAATAAAAATGTTACCAAAATTCAACTCTATCCAGTCTATACTACATAAAGTACGACAACCATTGACTCATCCATCCATCCATCCATCCATCCATCCATCCATCCATCCATCTCACCCATCTTCCTCTGCCTGATAATGTCATGGCCATTTCTATGGTCACTGTTGATGTGAAGATGAAAGTTCATAACTCACAGGATTAGGGAAGCTAACAGGCTGACTGCACATTTTTTGATGTTTGCTATAGGAAATATGTTGGCCACACATAAAAGAACCACTCATTGTGCTCACCTCTCGCCTTAGGATGCAATGGACCATCACGATGACAAAACCCTCCAGTGAGTCAAAGACAGCAAAAAGGATCTGGAAGAGGGCTGACCGCCGATCCGTGATTGCCAGGACTGCAGACATCCAGGTCAGAGCCAGGAGAGGTAGGACCACGCAGGAGCTCCAAAGGGATGCCCTGTTAAGGGAGAGGAAGAGAGAATTCGACATTAGCATCATCCATTTCCATGTGGGATGCTAATTCAGCCTCCTGATCCCATGGGGCTTCAGAAGACCTTTCCTCGGTAAACGTGCATTTATACTAGATGTTTTCCAAGCCCCTCTCCCAGGGGAAGCAGGAGAATGCTTTGCACACTCACACTACCAAAGCAGGTGACACACATTTGTAAGGGAGGGACTACTAGTGATGATGCACTTATGGATAAAAAACGAGATGGGTAGGAAGGAGGTAGATACCTCACCTTCCCCTTCACACCCTTCCCACTCTATACCCCTGCTTCACCACTGTGGTGTTTCCCAAGGGGATAGGAGACAAAACACAATCACTGTAGGTTGCCAGATGGAAGCAGAACAGCTGCAGCAGATGCTGGTTTGTTGTGATGGTTGTCCATACTGAAGTTACAGACATTGGGACTTCTACAGCACATGGAAGACACTATCAAGTGGGAACATGTATCACGGTTCCAAATAACTAAAACAGATGAGCACAGAGCTAACATGGAGCTTGATCTGCTCTCGCTGTTGCAAAATAGCTCCCTTTACAGCAGATGCTCCCTACAAGACTGCATCAGAGTATCAAGATGATACCTTGCTCAAATATCTGTGAGCAGAATCTCCTGCTTTCTCCTGTGACCTTCCTAGCTAAATGCTTTGAAAATCTGCAGTTCTTTTACCCTTTGCAGAATCGCTACAGATAAATTTATTGCTGAGGGGACATGCTGTGTTGAAACCTCTTCTTAATCCACGTTGTAGAAAACTGGACAAAATAGTCTTCTGCAATGCAAGTACTTTCGCATGGACCCCCAAGTCTTTTCTATGCATAATGACTCTAGAAATGAGAAAGCAGTTCTTCTTCTGTGAATAATTCAGTCATTTAGCTCTCTCATAGAAAGGGTCCCAAGTGATCTTAATTGAATGCTATGAACATTTTAGGAAGTTGATGTAACATTAGCTATCAGTTATCCTATAGATCTGAGTGCTTTACGAATACTAAGCATTCTTTTGGTGGCGCTATGTCTAAATAATAAGAGCAGACTTGTGTCCAGACTAACAAGTTGAGTTTCAAGATTTTCTGCATATGAAACCTCGAACTATTTACCAACAAACACATATAAGCGACACAATAAATTATAGGACGGATATCATAACATACATTTTACAGTATTCACATGTGACTTAATTACCACTGCATGCTATAATCAAGTTTTTAATAACGTTTACCTGCCTGTTATCCAGGTACCACCCTCACAGACCTCTCTGAGAGATTTACCTGAACAAAGCTGGATTAAAGAACAGGTTTGGACATTAGGATTTAATATCCTAACTTCAGTTCAGAGACTTTCAAGGGATTCCTGAATCACTTGTGCTGTAACGACCATACACTTAAGTGATTGGTTATCTGTGTAGTCACAATGATACTTTCCCTGTAAATATTTCTGCTGACAGTTCAGATTCATATGTGTTCCTCAGTGGTATACTTAAGCAATATAATTTACCTGTGGGAGCGGATAAATGACATTTACTTTTCTTCAACTAAATCAAGCATTATGAGTTTTTCATGTCAAGTTAAAGGCCATAACATCTACATATCTACATCTACAATCTACATATCTGGAGTTTTCATGCAGGATGATAGAACAGAAAGTTCTTTTATTTTTAAAATGCTGCTTGGAAAAAATAAAACAAAATCATTCGAAGATAACCCTCAACAAAACAACCACCCTTTAAATAAATGTTTGTGTTCCACCTCGGTCCCCCAAATCTGTCTCATCATACTGAATTAAGTGAAATCTCACATTGCTATTGTGCCCGTGGGGCATTAATAAAACTTGTAGTAAGCAGAGAGAAAAGAAAACCAAAGAGGCAGAAAAGCCAAACGGAAAGATGAGGCTTCCTCCACAATGTGCCATTCTAAGTATGTTTTCCATGCAAGGATCAGCAAGCCAATATGCCTGGTCTAAGGCTTGGTAAAGGAAGTTATTCTAGGAGCAACCTGCAAAACTGCCTGCTGGTAACAGGGAGCATAAACAGAGTGTGCTAGAGCAGCTCCTATCAGACAACTCCTCTGTTTTCTAGAATTATTTGGTCTCCCATCATGCTCTTAATAACACAGATGTGTGCAGTAGCACAAGCAACATGAAAGATGAAATGATGAACTACACTGGAATGCATTCAGAGCTTCTGTAGCCCTTTGCCTGGACACAGAGAGTCCTTTCCAGCCTCATATTCTATGATTCTTCATATAGGCAAAGTGCTTAACTTTCTTCTGAAACAAGACATCTTGATTAACTTCACTGCAGATCACATATAAGCAACCTTAATAGCAGCATTCTCACCACACTCCCACCTCGGATGATGAAAATAGCATTATGCCAGATACTTGGGTGGTGTAAATCAGAATTTTCCCAACTAAGATGTAGTGATTTACACCAGCTACAAGTATGGCCTGACTTTCTGATCTCTTTTTGTGATTCATCTCACAGGTGCTGACAACTCAATAGTATTCATCCCTTACAAATGCTAAAGAAGTGTTGGTTGACATTTAATGCATAATCTTTATTCTCAGGTAGCAGATGGCAGTGGGTCATAGGACTACAACTTACTTTAATTTTACTTTCCCGGCTCTGCTTAGCTTTGTAAATATTAAATTTAAAAAAAAAAAAAAAAAAACACTAAAAAAAAACCTATTAAAAAAATTGTATCAAGTCTGAAATTTGAGAAGAAAACTCAAGGGAAGATAACTGGATCTTCTGTGAAATTGCCTTTAATTCCACCTGCAATGAATTGAATCCATAGCAGACTTCATACTTCTGTCACTTTTTGGTCTCTTCCTTTTCCAAGAGGTGCAGAATAGCTTCAGGATCTAAGGAACATCACAGTGCTATGGTGCTATGCAACGTGAAATGATGATTTGTTACCTAATGACATTGTGATTACTTAATAATTCTTCATTATGGATTGTCTGTGATCAATGAACCCAGGATTTCTATTGCTTGAGACAAAGGACTAACTGCTTTAGCTGGCAAATGAAGTAGGCATTTTTTCCTTTTATCTGTTCCATACATCACAGCACTCATTAGGAATGACAGTAATGTTATAAAGGGAATAGCATTACGCTCCATTGTTGAAGCATGATGACGGATGTGTGATGGCCATGAATGTTACTCAGCAGTACAGTTGTCATGTCATGCTGTTCTTCTCCACCACCCTGTGTTCCTGCTGCTTTGTAGGGAAATGCCATTACCTTGGGATACGGCAATGCCACATCACAACACAACCAGGTCTGGGTTGCTACAATGAGATGTGACAACATGGAAACACTTCGGTAACACTGCCCAAAGCTTCACCTAGTAGGACAAAAACTTAACCTTGGGATGATAGCACTTAAGAGACTCAGCTCTGGAAGCAAACAAATCAATGTTTTTGGTCAAAATGCCAAAGGCTAATTGTGGTTTTGTTCCTTAACTTTCTTTCGCTTCAGGATTCTTCATCTTTGCAAAAGAAACAAGACAAACTGATGAGACTTAGAGGTTAGCAATGGAAAGAGAAAAAAGTTTTTTGTAGACAAAGAGCTACATAAAGAAAGTTTAAGAGGTCTGGGTCCTGACAAAGGGCGAGCAGAAGAAGGACACGCAGTACAAGTCAATGAAGATGTAAAGAGCCATTATAAAGAGGTAAGTGATCAATGCCTCTCATTACTCAAGTCTGACTGGTAGCTGGTACAATAAGCTAAAGAAATAACAGAGGGAAGATTCTAACTAGAAAGCAGGTCCTGGGGAAGAGCTGTGGAAACGGACACACAAGAGGAAGGGGCTGCTCCTCACATGCTGCACAGAGGGGATGGTTCCCATTTTGGAGAGCTTTATGAAGGAGCCTGTCTCTATTTCACAGCATTTCTGCTAAAGAAAAAACACAATACAAGTATTTCCTTTATTCCTTCTCTTTCAATTTATTCCTTCTATTATTCCTAAAAAACAAGAACATAAGTGTTGATGGAACCTTAGGGATAGTTTTGAAGGAATTCCCTTTAGTATTGTTTCCATATTACCAAGAAAGGAAATTTGTAACTAGAAAAATACTACTGTGCATGGAATTACCATGTATGAGGAGCACAGAAACACAAGGCTTCCCTCCTCGAGATTTTTTTTAGCTATTTCAGTCTCAGATCAAAATTTTTCACAGGTTGCAAAGACAAATGAATTATAAAGCACAATTAAAAGGAAGGAAGGGTGGTAAAACACATCTTTTCAATGGCAAAATGTGCTCAGGATCTACTCCAGAGCAGATCACAGGGAGAGAGCATTTTTCTTAACAGCTGTCAAGCATGGCTTATATTTGACAGCAAGATACAAGGCTTTCCCTTTTTAGCACTTACCTAATAAAAAAGTGGCACAATGTCCAATGTATTTTTTCTTATCTGCCATAATTGCTATCTGCTCTTCCATCAGTGCTTTGCTTTGACTTCCCCCATTTACACATCCCTTTCTTGGGACATTTCTCCCTTAGAACACAGAGCTATTACCATAATGTGCTGCTCAAAACTGTTATGATTTCCAAAAGCCAAAAGAATAGGCAAAAAAGAAGTAGGATGCATCTTATCATGCCACACTATCCCATGCATGAGACTCTGAAATCTACAGGTCTCACAGGAGGAGAGCTGGATGTGTCTTGAGTAATTCCAGCAGGAACAACACACTAATACACTTGATGTGCTCTCTATCAAACAATATGTGGCTAATCCATGTCATGGGAGAGGTAGTAATCCTTATGGCATCTAATTTCTGCTAGAAGACTTCAAAATTAAATGGTAAAGCTGGCCCAAAGTCTAGGATCAATGCCAGAGGAATGGTAGTAGTGACATGTAGCATAGTCGGAGTTTTGTCTTATTGACAATCTCATTTACCATAGATTTGGAGGAATAATAATAATAAAAAATAAACAGTTCAGCTGCAGAATGAAGTCGCTGACAAAGGTCAGAGCAGGAGAGGACTGGGTGATCTAATTTACCTATTACTCATCTGTCTTTTTTCAAGGACAAGACCATAGTAAACTTCAGGACACACAACTGAATCAACAATAGCATTAATCACTTATGTATCTATCTTTTGCTGAAAGATCTATCTTTGCTGAAAAAAAATCCAAAAACCAAAATATCCCATAAACTTTCAAAAGACTCCTTCAATCTCTATCAAGCCAATTAAACCAAAACATCAAGAGACTGGTATTTCAAATCCCATTTTTCCAGATTTTAAGATGAATCATAGTTATTCGATATATGACAGAACCAAGGTCAAATAATCAAATAGCACAGGAGAAGGATTTGTTTTACTTAAAGAATTTACTATGAACTGAATGTTTTTAATAGTCTGATTAACAGTAAGTCTTCTGCGGGTTTAAACGCTCCTCTGAAGACATGGAAAACCAAAAGGCAGTGACCTCCTAATTCCAACTCATGGCATGTGCTCTGGACCAATTCCATTTTACCACCTCAGCTGGCCACTGCTGCAAAATGTAAACAAAAAGCTCAGCAGTAAATAAATGAGATTTTGTTTCGCTTTTGCATCTCATAGGAAATCTTAACTCTTAATAAAAGTGAGCAAATTTTTTCTTTTTTTTTTTTTCCTAACAGCAATAGATAATTTTTCAGAATTATACACTCTTTCTAAAAAAAATCTAGATATGAAAGTATCATGGAAAAAAACCTTGCATTTTTCTTTTATGTTCCTCCATTCTGATCATTAGATTGATCAAAGGTAGGAGGTTTACAAACTGTACATGTTTAACGCTGACACTACTTCTTTTGTACATTTTATATAGTGTATATTGCTCTAGAAACTTAAAGCAAAATAAATAATTACTCAGAAATGATAAATAAATAATGAAAGTAAAAAATATAATTTCACAGGGGGAAAGATCAATCTTCCCTTCTCTGCTCTGCCTCCTACCTTAACCTTGGGGGAAAAAAAAAGCCAGCAATATGAATAGCATCAATTATTCCAGAAGAGCAAAGCTATGACATTTTTAAAGCGATGGTATTTTTTTTTTTACTAACTCTATTCGCACCTAAGAAGAGATCTAACAACATTTGATTTTCAAAACCCAGAGCTATGGAATGCTTTAAGATACAGAGATCTCATTGCAAGTGCTGTTGGAGGACTGCAAGAGGCAGCCAAATCTTACCAAATCTCAACTACAGCCCTGTGAGGTATCAGAACTAACTCTAACCCCGTCTAAAAAGACAGTCTGTAGAGGTGAGACACTAACTCATTGAAACTGTAGTCAATTCTCTCTAGTCTCATGGGAGTCAGAGACTCCAGCACATGCTTAGTTGTTCAGCTAAACTGGAGTTTGAGGCCCTAATATTCTGCCATCAATATCAATAGGAACCACAGTCTCTAACTCCAAGAACCAAACTGAATCGGGGCATTGAGTGTATACCCAAATTTAAGCAAATGAACAGTCCTATTGTCTTGCATAGGCTGCTCATATGCTCAGCCGTATTCTGAAGAGCTTTGTAGGTTACAGCCCATCAACTTTTGTTCCCAGGATGTTTCAGAAACCCTACACTACTCATGGCCCACAGAATGAGGTCAAGGAGCAGGTGGGATGTGGGGACAAGGGCAGGGGCATGGGGAGAGAAAACAAACAGGGGCTGGCAAAGGAGGGGGATGAAAGAGGGAAATCAAAAAAAGGAAGTGAGAAAGAAAGAAAAGAAGTTGAAATTAGAGGAACTAACATGGCGTTACTGGTGGCTGTGGCCGAAACTTCTGCAGAAGAAACTACTCCACACTTGGAACATTTGAGCGTCATGCCGTAAAGGGGCACTGCCATCTGACTGCAATTAAAATCAAAAGACTGAAACAAAACAAAACACTTTGCTCATGAACACAAACGTAGAAAGGAAAGGGAAAGAGAAGCCAAAAGAGAGAACGAAAGAAAGGAAGAAAGAACAAAGAAGGGGAACCAACCAACCATAACCAGTTTGAAAAGAGAAATGAAAGACAGAGGGGGATAAAACTCTCTCATCTGTGTCATTCCAGATGCAGGAAATGGGAAAATGTGTGGTTCAGAGATGTGTTGGTGCCGCTGGAGTGGGTGGAACTGTGTTGGTGAAGGTTTTGCCAGATTTAGGGTGTCTCTCTCTGGCACCCATGGAAGAGAAACTGCTCTTCCAATCTCCATTGTCTTCTTTTGACTTGTTTTGAAAAATTGTTCTTTTCTCTTCTGGCCTTTTTGCTTGGAAAAAAAAAAAGAAAAAGAAAGTGGCAGGTGGTACAGTAGAAGGCAAGAAGTAGGGCTATGGGGACTGTGTCTGCTTAGTTTCCTTCCTAAAGCAACACAAGAGATAGATACTACTTTCTCCATTGGCCCTTGTGTGTTAATCCTCATTCTGATGAGAATACCAATGTAGTATTTGACAACAGCAGGAAGTGGGCCACTCTTTGATGACATAATCTGTGACAAAGCACAGGAAAATCGGGCTTTCTTGAAGTGAAGCATGAGCTCAGATATTTCGTTAGAGTGTCCTGAAGGGAAGTGAATGGGCTTGGCACGTCTAAGTGATTTCTTCTCTCTGTGGGGAACCTTATTTTGGAGCCGATGACATCTTTGAGATTAACCCTGAGACTTGCTCAGATAGGTCTCTTTCTCTCTCTCTCTCTTTTTTTTTTCCCCCAGGATGCCATCAATCTGTGGACATTGTGGGCTGTGGTTTTGGAGACCCTATAAAGGTCCTCAAAACCTGGGCACCCAGTAAAGGGCATGCCCATCTGGTTCTTTGGAAGCTGATATATATTGGTGTACAGAAACCCACCCAGGTGACAAGTTAGCTCTACCTCAAGAGCCTAGAGGCACCATTGGTTTTACACTGGACATGTTTCTTGCCCAAATTTATTAATTTCTGTGCACTGCCTAGTAAGCATAGATACATGGCTTCCAGAACAGACCTGGTAATGGGTAGGAGTCAGCAAAACATCCAACAGACCTACACAAAAAGCTTAATATCAGAGATGATATTAACATCATTGGTAAGGGGCTGATGGCCTGTTTTTCCTAGGTAATATTAATGCAGTTGGTAAGAGATGACGCTTGCAAGTACTAAATGTAGGGCTGTTACAGCCCTATCTACCTGTGAGAGGCACTGGAAAACTTGACAAATTGTTTTCCAAACTTTTATGGTCGTGTTCAGTCTAAACTGAAAAAAAAAAAAAAAAGACATCCCCATGAACACGAGCACAGCATTATTGGTGGTCATGTGAGCTTACTTTTAAGTGGTTATTGATTGGTCTTTTAATCAGTTACAGTGACATAAGCCATTACTTCCTTCCAGAATAATGATTTGTAGCTAGGGCATCCCACGGCAACTTGCAGCCTTGAGACACAGAGAAAATTAGCTACTGTGTCAATAGATACATATCTTTGAGGAATAATGGTGTAAATCTACTGAGAACAATGGCTGAACCACAGATAAAGTGGGTCTTCAAAGGCATTACGTGAAGGACCATTAAAAAAGACGGTCTATCCCCAGACCTATGAGTCACAAAGAACAGATCAGCAGAGAGACAGAGAGAGGCAGAGATAGGCAGCAAAAAGAAAGTAGATTCAAGAAATTTGATGGAAAACTATGCCAGAAAAAACATGAATGACACTGAATCACAAAAAAAAAGCTGGTCAAAAGACCACTGTAACACACAACTGTAACTGCTGTTGGGTGTATTTATGCAGAAAGCTGTAAGCAGTAAGCACAAATGTGAATGCATTTATATTCAAATTTCTTCTTGCTGGATGTAAGGGGTTGTTAATACACTAAATTCCTGCAGCAGGTTTATATTGGTGCATGTATGTATGAAATGGTAGCTAATGAAATAATTACAATGAATAAGGCATTCATGTAATTAGCTTCTTTTTTAACTTCCTAAATATTCCCAATATCCATGGACTCATCTGGCGTGTCTGCTGGAGCCTGGATTTTGCAGCATTATGGAACAGTGTGTTAAACCATCCAAGGTCCAGAGAGTAGGCACACTGCTAAAATGAAACACTCTCAGATGAAAGGCAATAAGAATCTGTCCCTATTTTAATGTAGTCATTACGTTTCCAATTACTTTTACTCTAGGCACTGACAATCCAGCGCTGTTGCACCCCACCAGGACAGTCAAATATTTCTCACAAGAAATATTGGGGCAAATTCTCTCAAGCCCTCTCTATAATCGATGGAGAGAGTAAAGTTCCTCTAAGGGGCAACTTCGAATAACTAAATGAGGCTCTTGTCTCTCTCCAGTGGCTACAGAGAAAGCCCAGGGAGATTAAACACAGCAGGCTAAAATTAGCCTTTGTGAATATACCCTATAGTCTAATTTTTTTGTTCCCTGGCTGCATGAGCACACAAATGCTTCTAGAATAAATACCGGCTGAATAAATTTAAAAATCATTTTAAAGGCTCCTGCGTACAACATTAAAACATTTGCTTTTAGTAGCACTCACGTCAATAGAGCGCGAATGCTCTCTGTGCAGCTGACCGCAAAAGGAGGCAGATTAGCTGTGGGGAACTGATTAACAATTCCAGGCACGTATCTGCTGGAAGCCACTTTCACAATTTGCTCCCTAGCTTTAGTACATGGTTTATTCGCAGACAGGATTTGGGGCAGTTTTGTGTGGTGATCCAGCTTTCACTATAACCATACCCATCTTTCTAAAGCCTGGCTTTCTGGTCCATGTATAAAGTCATTGCCTTTAGAAAGTCAACGTTTTCTGACCAATATGACACAATAATGATAGCTATTTTCTCCGCTAAATATAGGGCGAGATCTACTGTGTTTCAAGTACTATTTTGTCATAACTGTTGGTTAACGCTGATTTGTTTGTGTCAACCGATCTATGCTGCAGTATGTGTGCTGGGCTTCTCTTCGTGTTAAATAGCTCTTTTCTCTCTTCTTTTTCTCTCTTTTTTTTTTTTCTTTTTGTTTTGCAACACTGAACCATACTTCTTGCCTCTGCTAAAGGAAACACAGTGTTTCTTTATACCATCTCCTCAGATCCAAACATCTCCGAGGCAGTTACTCATTCCGATTATCTCCAGATCTACCCTCCAACACGGTTCCCAAGCCCAGGCCAGGAGCGGCTAGCTACAGGGAGGAGGGTACCAGTCTCTCAAAAGCATTTCAGCATTCTCGGTGGGTGCACTTTGGAAGGAGGACAAAATCGGCAAAATCACTTAGCACAGAGAAGGCTTAAAAGTACTGCACACACACACACGGACACAAAAGAGGGGGGAAAAAAGAGAAAAGAAAGAAAAAACAAAGAACATCAGAAAAAATGACCTTTTTTGTTGTTGTTGTTTTGTAGGTTTTGCTCTCAAAGTATAACAAGGAATGTGATCAATAACCAGATGGCATTCATTAAATAAGGATATTCTGTGTGCATTTAGCTTAGAGAGAGAGACACTCACTGCTTTGCTAATACAATAAATGATTTATTTCAGTGTTTGCCTTCAAGTATAATTACCTTGGTACTAACTCTGTTTGAGGTCAGGGTATTTTCTTGAGTTCTCTCTTTGTAAAGAAGGCATCACCCAGAATAAAACACTCTCTCCTTGGCAGCTGTGTTAAGCAATATGCCAAGCTCTCTTCTTCATGTGCCTTTCCCAACTTAGAAACTTTCCAGCAATGTTATTCCCTGCTCATCCAAACTAACCCAAGTCTCCTCTTATTATCACTACCAAGGTACCAATCGGACTTCTGATTTTGTCCTGGTGTAAGAGAAGGACAAGCTGCAGATGCTGTAACATCTGCCTTGAAGGGTAAAGGCACCTGAAAGCACAAGTCACAAAGGAAGATCTTCCTTGGCCATAGTGAATGGCCAGGGAATGGTCAAATACATTCAGGGTTTGTGGTCAAGCAAAAATAAAAAAGTTTTCTGAAGAAAATGTGTGGCTTTAGGCTACAGAGATGGGAAGGCTGTTCCTAACAAGATTCCTGAGGAGCTATGCCACGTGGACACCTCAGCACTGCTGCTCAAAGGAGGAGCCTCCTCATCCTTCTCCTCATCCTTCTCTTGCTAGATAGGAGCTAGCTTCTGCCTTTCGTTATGCTGCTGTCACCCTCTGAAGACTTACTTTCAGTTCAAATACTCAATAGTGCAATGAAAGGGGTATTTAACCTTGGCTGTACTCTTCACTACAACCCTCTAAGACATCTTAAGGTCCTGCAGGACCACAGTGGATGGGGACATTTGTCCTCTCTGTGAAGCCCTGGAGTGCAGAACACAGTACAGCAGATAACTATGCTTCCTTCACATACACAGATGCATCTACTTAAAAAACAGGCTACTTTTCCTTCTAACTTGAAAAACAGGGTGCTCTTCTTCCTAATTTTTCAGGCTGAGCTTGTAATCGTACATGCAGGCATCAGAATATGTCCTGCTCTCCATGTTCTCCCTTTGCAAACAACGTTTTCCTTCAGAAGTACGTTCATTATCTGCGAACACCATCAACTGACAACCCAAGCAAGGCAAATGCCTTCAACTAAGCAAGAAGTCTTTTTGAAGAGTAGGTCATGAGTTGGCTCCTCTGACTGAAACAGCAGCCCAGGTACGACAGTGGATGAAATGCATTAGCATCAGCCGTCGGGCCGATCTGTACATTTTCCATGCTCTGATTTGACTCAAAGCGTCAGCGTGTCATTTCTGTCTTTGCTTGAAGCATGGCATAGCCCGGGATACAGGCTGAGCAGGCTGTAGCCTTGCTTGGAGAAACCAAGATGAAGGGAATTCTCGTCCTGCTGGAATTAGCGATAAAATAGCCCTTGTCAGCGGAGTTTGGTGTCAAGCCAAACTTGAGGCCCTGCAGTTGAGGGCAGTTGAGGCCCTGCCTGCCTGTTCCCCTGGTGAAAACACACTTATAAGGGCTGTGGAATAGTTCCTTCAATTTATAGTGTGAAGAAAAGCATACTGCATATGCATTCTGCATACTCAGTGTTTTAGGGGTGGTGGCTGGGGAAGTGGTTGTGGAAAAGATTATTTAAATAACAATTCTTTCTATGAGAAGAGATATCTTTACCTATGGGTCTTTCTTTCTACTCATCCATCCATCTACTAACCTCTTCACTCCCAGACCTTCCAATGCCTTTTCCTACAAGGCATTTCATTGCCCTCGCAGCAACACGCCAGGCTTTAGATGTGACTTCTCTGTCACACAGCCCATACCATGTGCCATGCTCTGCTGTGGCAACTTCCTCTAATCCGGCTGTTGTCTCTAGGAGTTGGAGTGAAGAGCGAAGCCATTTTAACAAAGAGATGAACTCCTAATCTTCCTTCCTGATAACACAGTGCTGCTTCCTGAGGCTTTAGTCTCCACTGCACTGAATACACAACACAGCATCGTATGAAGAATTTCTTTGGTTTGCTTTGTTTAATTTACATCTGTTTTCTTTCTTTTGTTTTGTTTGTCTTCAATTTTTCTTTGTATTTCTTGCCTGGTTATTGATCACAACCTTTTTGTTTGTTTGTTTTCATTCTTTACTTAGATGTATTGATAAGGCATACCCTGCCCGTTCCTTCAGTTTCTTATCTGTTATTCCATCTTTGGATACAAGTTTGTTAAAAACCAGAATGCCAATAACCATGTTCACCTGTTGAAAGAGAAACAACATACAGTTTTGTTCTCAAGAGGTTCAGGTCAAACTCAGCAGCACAGAAGAAAAAAAAAAAAAGAAAACACATTTCAGCAAGTTGCATCCTTTGTATTTTGCAGAAGCAAGGCCAATTCCCATCAGGCCACCACCCTTCCACCCGATCCCACCTCCCCTGACCATGTGTCAGTAAGTTCAGGAAAACAAAATGCAGCTGAGGGCAGTTTGGAAAGGTCTCCATATGCCAGGAGCAGCCTGCAAACTGCTCAGATCATCTCACGACCTCTTGAAGTCTGATTTATTTTGTCCAGTGCATGCTTGAGTGCTATTAAGGCAAACTCAAGACACAAGATTTTTTTTTTTTCCCCAGGAATACAAATAGAAGATGGTCCATATTGGGGAGTAACAGTGGGTGACAAAGGCTACTTTTAAAAGCCTCTTGAAATAAATATCCACAGGGAAATTCAGGCTGTGCAGAGCAGAGCTCTCACAAAGCTCCTCTCTGCTTCTCCTTGAATGCATCCTTTGGGTCGCTGTCACCAGCTGCATCTGTTTTACGACTCCCATCCAAACCTCAGCAAATTCTAAATATTAACACACTTGGGATTCAAGAACATCACCCCATTAGCAGAGGCTATGGATGGTGGAAAACAGTGACAGTCTCCTGGGTTTATTGACAATGAAACATCTGATGTTGGTAGAACAAGGGACTAGATGTTCTTTGTATGGCACTCGCAAGGAGATGTGTAAGGCCAAAATCAGAAATGCACATTACACATTGGCTGAGAGCCTGAGTGAATTTAATAGACCCTTAAAGGTGTTCATCACACACGTTTCCAAGGCAGATGTCTGTTCCTACTAAGTCTCTATCTGACTGCCTACAGAGAAGTCTTTCTGAGTTTGCACTGATGATTTCAGCAGATTACCCAGCTCACTGATGCAGAGTCCTGGCTGGGACTGGGAAGTGGCTGGGAATAAATGGAAGAGCTCCCACATATCAGTTCTTTTCCATCACCTGCTGGGTCACTGGATTATTTTCCACAGCTGCAAATCCAGTTTGAGAGTTCACCAGGCTGCTGTTTTTCAGAAAAAAGGCTGGCAAGACGGACACAGTAACAAAGCCAAAGATCAGCAGGAAATCACACTGACTGTGTGCTTGGAGACAGAGTGAGCTTGAACTCATTGGCTCTTCTTCATCATGCTGGGAGGCTGGTCAGAGCAAGACATATCTTTCTTTACGGTGCAGCAAGACAGCAGAAAAGATGAGGTTGAAATGCAGTTGGTTGGTTCACTCCTGAGGCTTCACACAACAGGCCTTGCATCCTTGTCCATTTACAGCAGGGATGATGAATGGTGAAGGCCTCCTAGTCACTTCTAAGATGAAATGCAAGGAGGACAGAGGCACTTGAAGAAGGGCTTGCATGATCAATATCCTGCTGCGATACCGGCTCTGCTTCTTCACAAATGAGGACAGGGATATGGCATGGGCATGCTTCTAAGCACAACTAAACACAGACACTTTGAACAGCAGTGTAGCTAAACACAGCAGTATAGCTTTACTATCTTTTCTCTGAGATGGCATTCAGAAGCAAAGGCACAAGTCTGAGATCCAACCCTTGAGATAAGTGATGACTGATGGCTCTGTCTTGACTTCACCGTGCCTCTCCCTGCAGAAGCCCACTGCCTTCAGCCTCAGCTGCACATTCTGCTGGAGCTGCAGGGGAACAATCTTAAGAATATCAGTTTGAGTAAAGGTATTCTCAAAGTATGGACCTTTCTCTAAGGCTGAGAATAATAGGAGAGGGCATGGAAGAAGGAGTTACTCCTGGTAATGGAAAAAGCATGTTCTCAGGAGAACTGCAGTACGGGGACGCTTGAATTGCTTGGGAGGAGTCATTACAAGCCTACACTGCCTGGGTTAAGGCAGAAGTAGTAAATCTGGCTGGAACAAAGCCAGCCCTGAGTAAGGTCTACTAAATGTCTACATATCATTCTCTTAGAGTTAGGGTGAGAAAGAGCTTCACAGTTCACACACAGAAGGAGATCTCATCCTCTTTTTTTTTTTCTTTTTTTTTCCCAGTATTCTCCTGCATAATCACTGCTGTCCTGTCTGCAGATCAAGCTTACTCTTGTCTGTAGATCAAGCTTGCTCTGAGAGCAGTACAGCTGCATTCGCTCAGCACAGCCCTGCAACAGTTTCGTTGTCCTCATATTGAGACAGATGGGGTGACCTTCCATCACTGTCACGGTCAAGCTGAAAGCAGGATAAAGTACGTACAGAGCTCACTGACCCTGGCTCTGCTGCAAAGTCACGGTGTGAACTTGTGCAACTTACTGAGCTTTTCTGTTTTCTGTTTTCCAACTTATAAGTGTTTAGTGCTGCTTATTTTTGCTCTTCTCCAAGTTCCTCAGAGAATATACCTCCTTCTATAATTTCTTTGGCCTCATTCTCATCTCACTTCAGTTATCTAAGAGTCAGGCAGTCTAACCTAGAGATGCTGGCTCTCTCTATAGACAGTGGAGAGCCCTCCAGAGATGACTCACTCCTTTCTAAGATCAGATGCATGAACCACCATTTGAGTATGTTGATCTCTCTGGAAGGACATCATCACTTACAGCTTAGACAATGAATAAAAGCAGAGCCAAACAGAAGAAAACACAGGTTTTCCTATCATACTGACTATTGCTGACTATTCTGACTATATAAAAAGAGTCTGACCCCATCAACATCACCGAGTGAAATTCAACTATCATGTACAAAGATGTAGTGAATGGATGACATTAATGCCTGTTTATTCATAACTTTTGCAATCTGCTACCCAAAGACTCACTTCTGTTGCAGCCCTATGCTAAAGAAAGGTCCCAACTGATATAACTTGCTTTATTATAGAGGAGGGGCAAAGGCTAACTTCTCTCTTTGTCATAATGATGAAATGATGGCACCAAGACAGCTCGATGTGCTGTGACAGCAGTGAGAATACAGACAGCAAGTTACTCTCCTTTACGCTTCCTATTGCTGCAGGGCAGTTATCTCTCCAGGCACTGCATGAAATAAAAGCTTGATGTGGAAAAAAAAAGATAAAAAAGAATTTAAGTGTTAAAAACCTCTTCCCTGTGAGACTCTCCAGGGCACCTGAGGCTTACAGACCTTGCAGGACATACTGCTCTGGGCTGTATAGGCAAAACATAGAGCTAGAAAGTAAGTGCAGACTGGCACTTACGTACAGGTGCTAGAACACAGCGCTAACACTTGTATAAAATTGATGAAGAGGGATTTCCTAGAGGATTAGCAGTTCTCACATTCCTCGAACCCTGTCTGAATGTCAAGATTTCTCATGGTCAGTGAGGTTTCCACAGCAGGGAAGCTTCATGAAAGGTATGTAATCACCTTTGAAGAAACCTCCAACTCAGGTAGTAGCTGTCAAAGAGCGGCTTTGGTGCTGTGTTGAAGTCAAGGGAGAGGGGACAGCAGTGTAGACTCATGTCTAGCACATCCACACCGTGAAGCGGTGAGATAGAGTTTGGGAACGTCCATTTCAACCGTTCTGTCTCCGTGAGCTAGAAGCAGATGTGATATGTTGAGAGCCACACAGAGCTCCTTCAGCACTGATCTGAAGAGTTTCATTTGACCTCAAAACCACAATTCTTCTCACATGCACTTGCCACCTGCGACAGACTGGGAATAAATGTTGGCTGCAGAGGTATAGCTTGGTCCGAGATCAACCAGGAACAACAGTTTTGAAGGAGTTAATGTCAGAGTTTTCCACCATCATTGTACATTTGCATCCAGATAGAGGAAAAACAAGGTAAAGCATTAACTAGATGTCTAAGGGTCTCCAGAGAGCACAGAGGCAGAAGGCTGAGTGCTGAAGCATATTATATTTCAAAATCAAACCTATCCCAAAGGATTACTTTGCTGCCTTCTAACATTTGGCTCTTTTCTCCTGAAGGGAAGGTTATTAAAAGAATGAGTGGAAATACAGAGGGACATTCTTGGATTGAAAGAAGAAGGGAAGTCCTATACAATGAAAAGGAAAAAAAAAAAAAAGGGTTTCAACCAAGCTCAAATACCAAAACAACAGCAGCAGCAGGTCCCACGAAGGCATAGAGAAGACCTCCCTCTAATGACAGCCAGCAGCTAGAAAATGAAGAGGGAAAAGAAAGTTATCCAGTGGCTAATGTCACTGACAAACAGGCATATTTTTTTGTTTCTTCGTTTTGTAGAGTTCACCTCCGGAGGAGATACCCCACAGCAAAAACGAAGTGTGTCACACCTAACAGCAAGCAAATTTTGTTTCCTGTTCCTTCAGAAATCACACACAGACTTGGTTGCCTGAGGGTAGGTCTACAGAGCAGCATCTGATTGTTTACAGTGGAACACACTGCAAAATTCATGATGACGCTCTGCTTCAGACTGTGTATTGGAAACAGTTATGTTAGTCTGAAGGCAAGACCATACTCCTGCCCTATTCTCTCAGAGCAAAAACATAATAAATTGTCCCTGGTTCACTTGCCAATCATTTAGTTTGTCTGGTTCTGAGGTCCAGGACTGAAGTGTATTTTTACTGATGTGGGGAAAGATAATATGAAAGTGAAGTGGGAATTAATAGCATTCTCAAATAGGATGTTTATTGCTTTTCCTTCACAATATGTAACCTGAAGAGGTCTTCTCCTTTCTTCATCAACTATCTGGGAAACTTTGGCTCTTAAACTCTGAAAGTCTGAATTATAGGTTAGGTAATTCAGCCTGAAGTGGGACTCTTCTGACTAAAAGTTGGTGTCTACCATGTTGGTGCCTCTCGCTAAACCAGTCACCCTAGGTGACATTTCTGGGTGACAGTGGAGATCCAGTCAATGTAGTCCAGGATGAGGCATCTCCATTCAGACAGATGCACCATATAGAATCATAGAATCATAGAATGCCCAAGGTTGGAAGGGACCTCAGAGGTCATCGAGTCCAACCCCCCTGCACAC
>JAVCKT010011752.1:0-10875 GCA_032273925.1 Rhynchotus rufescens | reverse complement strand
GCACAGACACGCACACCCACCCGTGCAGAGACACACACACACACCCCCGTGCACAGACACGCACACCCACCCGTGCAGAGACACACACACACACCCCCGTGCACAGACACGCACACCCACCCGTGCACAGACACCCACCCGTGCACAGACACGCACACCCATGCACACACACACGCACAGGGCGCTCCCGAGGTGCAGACGATCCCTCCGCCCTCCTTCCCTGTTTGCTGCCCCTTTGAAGCCCAGCGCAGAGGGGCTGTGCAGGCTGCCCTGCCACCGTGCTGAAGCTCTTCTTGTCTTTAAAGGTAATTCCTGGGTTTCACAAGCACGTGGCAAAAGTGCCAGTGCACTGGTGCCAATCTGGCCCAAGCGGTTATCAATGCATTTTGTTTGCATCAAAATAAGCGAGTCTGTGGTTGAAGTAATAAGAAAGAAATATTCCTAGTTGCATTTTTTTTTCATATACTGGTGAAAAGACTTGCTAAAGGCACAAATAATCAGTGCACTAAGGAAGTGCTTCCCATTTGAAATCAGTAGAAAAGGATAAAAAAAAATCTTCTTGAATGTTGTTGTAAAATGGTGAAATCAGGTGTTTTTCACCCAACCTCTGCTCACACACATGGGACACATGGCTTAGCTCTTCTGCAGGCTTGCGTGCACAGTGAACGAAAAGCTCACCATAAATCTGTAAATAAACCTTATCTTGGCTTGAAAAGGGAAGAGAGGCTCCATGCAGCGTGGGTTAAACTGCATTACTAAATTCAGCCTCTTTTCTTCCCCATGCTGATAATGCACTAATTTAAATCTGGTTACAAGTTCAGACAGTAAATATAGCTACTAATAATTACAGCTCTCAAAATTAGAAGTATGGTTCCTGTAGCTTTAGATTGCATTTAATTTAACTAACAAAGGAGAGCAAGAAGTCAAGCTAAGCTAAATAACTAGAGGGATTTGTTATTGCTTGCAGTCTTCCTATTAATAAATCAGCCCTCTGTGGGAGGAAAATCAAAGAGCAACAAACAAGACTTAGCGACACAGAGGAAGGGGAAGGCACGAGGTCTCCAAAACAGAGAGGAAAACATTGGCCAGCTCGGCGGGGGAACGCAGAGGCAGACCCATCCTGAACGTCAGCGACGGTACGTTTGGTTCTCGGATCCAGGTGGAGGAGCCGATGGAGCTGGTGGTGAGCAGCTGGGCACACGTGAAGCTCAGGATCACCATCCAGGTCCATCTGGCAGCTGGAAAAGTGCCAAGGTGGCTTCCAAAGCACCCTGCTCCTGCCCTGGTGCAGGGTCCACGCGCTGGATGAAGATGCTCTGGTAGGGCCCAGGTGCACGAGCTGCCCCGGGCACCAGCTTTGTCTCCACCACGCACTGTGCCAGGCCAGCACCAGGCATCTTCTGGGCAGGAGGCTTCCTCACGGAGGCCGAGCAGCCAACCGACCAAAACGCTGCTCCAGAAGCACAAGATTAATGGTCGTCCACGAAGCGCTGACAGTGCAGATCCGCACCCCTCACCGTGGGAGAACTTGCTCTGCAATTGCATCCTCTGATGCATGTCAGAGGCAAGAGCCTGCGGTGCTGCTGGGTTTGGCTCAGAGCTGCCCAAATAGCAGCTGGTGGGCCCAGCTGGTGGGCAAAGCCCTGGTGCAGCAGCCCTCGGGCCGGGGGAGGCTCTCCAAGGTTGGCAATAACTTATTTAAAGTCAACAGCTGTGGGGCAACCTGCTGTTTGCTTCTTACTGTCAAGGAAAAAGGCAGTTTCCTACAGAAAAAGGATCTCCTCCCCCACCACACGCACACACCACTCCCAAAATAGTGTTTATTTCTCAAGGCAGATGAAGAAGCTCAAGAAAATGTATGTTCTGGGCAAGAATCGAGCTCCTCTAGGAAAATCAATGTAGATGCAAATGCCGGGAATGGGAAGGACCACGAGCCTGCCCAGACGAGCAGTTTAGAAAGAAGGTGCCAAATTCAGGGATCTCTAAAACCAAAAGGTTAATGCGCAGAGGGGCAGTGGTGCACGCTCAGCTGCAGCTGCCTCTTGCATTTGTGTCTCTGGTCCAGCATAGCTAAATATATGGGGCTCAAGTGGGCCAGGAGTAACTCATCCTATAGAACCCTATGTCCTGCCCATGTCCTGGATGGAGTTTAGCCCCACGGCCATGAGCTAAAGCAAAATTTGGGGCCGTGCCAAAGCAAAACAGCCCTATAGAAAAAAAAATATAGCTAGAGATGATCTAGAGATGATTTCTACAGACCTGCACTGCCATATTCCAAAGGCTGATGGACCCTGCAGCACTTGGATGTGCAACCATCTTGGTCTTGACTTTTGCAAAAAAGTAACTCCTCCCAAAAATCAGCTGAAAATGCACAAGGGAAGGTTCATTTTAGCACTCACCCAAGGTTCCTGCTGTCACAGTCTCTCTTTCGACAAGCTGAGGAAGACCATGCTCAGTCCCATAGGATGGACAGTGCCCTGGAAGCTGCCACCACGTTAAAACAAGGCGTCTGTAGGACCAAACAGGAAGAACAGGAAGAAAGTAGAGGGATGTCAGGTCAGTGGTGAAGCAGGACAAAACCTTTGAATTTTCACGTGTTGCTTCAAATTTTCCAACATAAGTAAAACAATGCAAAAATCCACCCCAAATATATTATCTACAAACCTTCTCTTCAAGTGAATGTCTTGACTTTCCCTTGGTTTCTCTCTTCTCTCATGTATCCTCATATCAACTGACCTCAACTACAAGTTCTTCTTTCAGTTCTGACTTCACTGAATTTAGCCCTGTCTTTCTCCGGAGCATTTTTGTGGGGAGTTTCTGACTTAACCCAAAAAATATCACATCATGGAGAAGCATTTCCAAGTTGTGTGCAAGGCAGCATTGGGGACTCAGCCCTGCAAATGGAGCAACACCTTGTCATAAACCCCATGAGCAAATATAAGAAAGCATCCTGTCCTCACACATATTTGCCCCTACCAGGTTTATGCATTTAGAAGATCCATTTGTGTCAAATACTCTGGCATATGAAAAGAAATGCATGCTCTTTGCCTGGGAAAATCCTGAAATTGTCACAGCCTGTTAAGGTTACACGCTCCATGGTGCTATGCACTGGAAGGAAAGATTATTATACGGGACAGCGTGTGAATATTATCGATGCCATGAGATTTCATGATCTGGATTTTGTCTAGATTATATATTTGCATATATATATATATTCAGCCTCTTGCACTGTAACATGTTGAGGAGATTTTTTTTTAATTTTGTGTCTCCCTGTGTCTGAAGAGAGATCATTACCAAGAGGCAATGGACGCTGCAGCGCTGATGAAGTTTGCAGCTAATGTCATTTGAGCATTTTCTTTCGCTTTTTCTTGCTGTTTTTCTGAAAGCTTGCTGTGCTCATCAGTCACCTTACCCAGCTTCTCCCACCAACCCCACTTGCGGAGCCATCACGTATTGCTCCAGCACTTCTTCATTTAGACTAATGTACAATTATTTCTCTCGCAGGAAAGGCAGCTCCAAACATCTTGGAATGAAAGTGTGCAAAGTGTTATATATATATGTGTGTATATATATATATATATATATATATATATGTAACCTGTTATATGTCTTCCCTGTGTTTTGTGCTAATATTTTTTCCCTCAAAGAGCAATGGACCTCTAGTTTGAGATACTTCACGAAGTATTCTTCAATTTAGAAAGGCAGATGTTTGCCTGAGAATCCTCATTTCCCTTCTTTGAGGAGATCCCCTAATTACTAAAGGCAGAGAACAAAATAGTTTTTATAAATTAAAAATGAAAAATAGTTTTCTGCACTTTTCCTATTCTAAAAAAGACTGGGAAAGACTTTTTTTTTCCTCCTCTGGGACAAATTCTGATGTTTTAGAGATGTTCTGGTGGCAAGGCAAGTGCCACCATGTATCCCCATGTCCCTGTCCAGCTGGGCAGCAGGTTTGGGATAGACCCAGTTTTCTGTTTTTTTTTTTTTTTTTTAAATGTTTGGAGTTTTTTTGTCCGTAATCACCTTCTTGCTTTCTAAAATAAAAGCAATTCAGAAGAAAGTGGAAAGTAAATAACAAAGCAATCTTCGAGGTTGCCACTATGACCTGTCTGTGTACCATGGATGAGGCACTCACGCTCTAGCTGAAGAGCTGAAAAAGGGGATAAGGGACTTTATCCTGGCCTCACTGAAAAAAAAACAAATGTATTTAAAGGCTTTTTAGCAGGATTTTTTAAATGTTTGTTATATGGGAAGATGGGTGAACAACACCTAATTACAAAAAGCCTTATTTGCAGGAATAGATGTACAGCCACAGAAAACACCCATATCTTCCATACCAGTGCTGGGGGACACAGGAGCCCCTGCCAGCCCAGCCTGCTACCCCACAAATGCTTGGGCGTTTTGATTCCGTGATAAAATAAAGCTCTTATAGCTTTATCTTTTATAAAATAAAGCTTTTTGAGTTTTCTTTCTTTCCACCTCAATCTAGACATTTCAAAAGTGTGTGTGTGTGTGTCTCTGAAAAGAGACTTATTTTAAAAGGCTGGTTTTAAAACCATCTCAAGAACGTCACACGTTACCTGCACAATGTGGGTCGGATCTGGCAATAAATGTAATTAATCTTGCTCACTGGGTCTAATAAATGTTGCCATTTATTACTCACCATTTAATACTCACCACAAAGCAGCCAAGGCTCAGGCTTAGGAAAGGTCCTTTCACCTGCGCTGGGGACCAGCCCAGCACTTGGGGAGCTCCTCAGGAACAGACCTAGGCCTGGTCCAAAGACCAGCCCAAATTTTGGCTGTTGTTGCTGCTTGTTGCCTCCTTTTCCTCCAGCCAAAGGCTCAGGCAGGGATATAGGGATGTCAGCCCAACTGAAATGCTGTTGTGCTTGACCTACAATGGCAACTAATCTTCCCAGAGGGGATTATATAGGAAACAAATGTGGATTTTCCTCTTTTTAAAGAAAAAAAAAAAAAAAAAAGCTCTGGGTATCTTGGACTAATTAATGTGGTGAATTAGCCTATCACTAGGATAATAATGCACCATTAGAAAGAGATCAGATTTTATTATCCAATTATTATGAGGAATTAAAAATCAAGCGCACTTCAACATAATTTCAAGCAGGCTAATTAGCGCCCAGATAAGCAGGATCTGGTGCTTGTGAAAGCACCAGTGCCACCCCACGCAGACCAAGGCGCTTTCTCTGCCCACGAGCTTCCCGTGGGACCCCAGAGCCCCTCGTTTCTCAGAGGGCTTTCGGATGCTCCAGGTCTCTCTGATGCCACCCTGCAAACCCAGCTGTGAAAATCCTGCTCTGCATTGTCTCCAAATCTGTCTCCAAATCCCTTTTGCTCTCGTAGGCATCAGTGCGAATCGGGTGATGAGCATTTAAATTTTGGGGGGGTTTAACAGCATAAAAAAAAAAAAAAAAAAAAAAGGATAAATTGCCTGGGAAGAGCAGATGGCAAAGAGAAAAGCTTGGTCCCTGCTCAGGAAGGATCTGAGCTGCAATAACCACGGCCGAGACAGAAAGGTGGGGAATCAAGAGCCAGGTAAATGGCTCATTCCCAATCCTGGTGTTCAGTTATTTGGATAACGTGTGAGATTGGCCTCACTAGGAGATTTTGAGAGCGCCCAGCAGCTCCCGGTGCCCAGGTAGCACTCGGTGGCCCCTGTGCCCCCTCTGGCCAGCAGCCTTCGTGGCAGCAATTAAACAGCAAAGCTAACAAAGCTATTTTTCCTACTCCACTAATTGGCTAGATGAGAGCTGTGCAATGTGGTCTACGAAGCTGGAGCGTACTAAATATATATATATGTGTGTGTGTATACACACATACGCATATGTGTCCAATTTAAATAGGGACAATATGGCTTAGCTGGCTTTTCCAGAAGTAGCAGCTCCCATCTGCTGAAATTGCTGCATTTTGGCTGGGTTTTGCAAGCTGACAGTCACACTCGCTCCATGGGCTCCCAGGCCTCGGATCCATGTCCACCACGTGAGCACCCCTACGTGTCACCACTCATGGCCAACCCATCAGAGCAAGGTCCCATCTTGACTTTATAGCATTGGAGGGAAGTATCAGCCTACAGGTGCCTTGACCTGCCCCAAATGTTGACCCATTTCACAGCACCTTCCACCACAAGCCGGTTTTGCCCTTGGAAGGGCAACCAAAACGTGCTCCTTGCCCACAGAAGACACCCTACGAAGGGCGAATGAATCATTCATGGTGGCTGGAGGTTTTCCACAGTGCCTCCCTTGCATGCCAATGGGAAGGGGACGCGGCGCCGCTCCGGCCACTCCGCTCCCTCCTCCGGGGAGCTAATTAGTGCGGAAACGCTCGTCGAGATGGAGATGGGCAGCCGCCCGCGGGGCCGAGCGGCTCCTGGTCTCCACGTGGAGACAACGCAGCCCAACAGCTCAGAAACCCTTCGTTGGGATTCTAGACATGGCCTCTAATACCTTTGAAAACTGCAATTCCTGAGCTGCCTCTCAAATTCACATATTTCTCCAAGGAAAAGTTCTCCCGTCTTGCCAGCGTTTGGTTGCTCTTGGAAATGTTTAGCCAACAGAGAAAGGAGTTTGGATGTGGCTCCATCTGGCACCGTGTCCAGCAGGAGGGGGAAGAGCATTGGAATAAATAAGATTTGATCTCTAAGCAATTATTTTAGAATTAAAGGACTGCACACAGAAACACCTGGCAAATGCCAGGTTTGGGCGAGAACGAGCTCGGAGACACAAGCGCATCCTGCCCTCGACCTGCCGCGCTCGCTGCTGCGTTCAGGGCGTGAAACCCACCTTGGTCCTGGGCCACGGGCTGTTGAAGCCCAGTGCTCAAAAAGACATGGTTGATAACACAGATCTATAATATACTTTTAAAAAAGTGTGGGTAAATGTCTCCTAGAGAAATTTGCAGCCCAAACCGAGCCCCGTCAGCTCAGTTTTGGTGCTGAGACTGACGTACATGGAAAGATTTACAGTGAAAAGTGAAGAAAAACCAGCCAAAATGAAACATACCCTCTTTGATGCCCTTTACCAGTCGCTAGAGAAAATCGATTTCCATTTTTAATACATGCAGAGGCTAGGAAGAAATCTTAGATTTTAATTAATCACAACATTAAAAAGTTATTGGATATAATTGTAAGTAAATACTGCTTAATACTTTTCCTAACACCATGACTAATTTAAAACTCATTTCCCCTGATACTCTTCTAGATTTAGTTTGCTATATATTTTTGCTGATCCAACCACACTCTCCTCATTTTTTAATATATAGGTGCACTTACAACAGCTCAGTTCCCAAAACAACAGATTTGGAGCACAAAAAAGAGTCCTTCCAGCCCCAGAGCAAGAGTTGCATGGTGCAAAGTAGAGACAGGAAAAGCAGCCTAAGGAATGTAATTCAGGAAAAAGACAAAAATGCAAAATCTTGCATTAATTTCTCTTTTGGCTTAGTGCTGTCACACTGTAAAGTTTACAGGAACGCTGCTTCTTGGATGATTAAATTTGTGTCCACCTCATTGTGCATTAAATGCTTCTATTGAGAGATTCCTGTGATGAGCAAGGTGACATGAACCCTAAATGTGCCTTCACACTGACAGCCGCACTCTCTTAACCAAACCTTGGCCACCTTTAATAACCCAAGGGCTTGAATATTAAATTTCTCCTGCCAAATACCCCAGCCTTCAGTCTGGGGGTGTCCTTCCCCAAGACGAGAAGCAAATGGGCTGGTTTCACTCATTTTCTTCTAGCGCTCCAACTACAACACATTGCCAGCAAGCAAGCCCCAAATTAACACAATTCCACTTCCAAAGGCTTCAACCCACAGCCATAATCTTAATTGTATTGAGTGAATTTATTTTTTGAAATTTACTTTGTTGAAAGAAACTTTTCCTTTTTTTTTCCTCTCCTCCTCACAAGACTCCTCTGACAAAGGACACCAAGCACTCTATAAATATAAATTATCCAATTAAAAAAAAAAAATCCTGTCTTGCACCTCAAAGAAATGCAAGGACTGCTCCGTAATTCCCCAAGGTGAGGGCAGGCCTGTAATGCACCAGCTGATATATAATAGCTGTCTCGCGTGTGAAGAGTAAAGAGCCATTTATGGAGTTTTAGCGTGCTGGAAGACTAACATGTCTATTAAAAGAAAAATGTGAACTCTGGGTCTCTCATCAGGGACTCATTTAAATGCAATTTTGCTAAATTAGCTGCACTAAGGAGCCAATGGAGGAAGGCTAACTGTAAACCCAGATAAAATAGCACTTCTTTGGTAATAGCAATTCATATTAATGGACTCTAGTGGGTAATAAGTCATTAATAGGTAAACATTTTTTTTTTAAATCCTATAGATCCTAAAGCAAGCCCCAACTTCAATACTGTGCCTGGTTAACTGAGGTTGCCAGAGACTTGATTGAATAATTCCCAAAGTATCCTGCGTATTTAGGGAGCGCAGGGAAGGAGCTGGGAGCTGTTGGCCTGGCCTTCAACATGTGTGAGATGTTGGAGGAGACTTCCAAAGGCAAGGACACCAGGGAAGAAAAACGCAGCTTTAGCAGCTCAGGCCAAATTAACGCCATTTTTCATCAATGATGAAAAAATCTTTATTTTTTTTTTTGATAAATGGTTGCTTATATAAAGGTACTGACCAGATTTTGGTAAGGTGCTTGCTACACGGTAAGTGAATAAAGAGAACGGGGCAATAGAAGCACAGGGGAAGGCGTGTTGGTTAAAAGTGACTAAGCTGGAGGTGCTCGTGCAAATAGGGCAGCTCTTGGGCTCAGAGCTCAAGGGCCAGCCTTGCAAAAACTGTTTTGCAGATTTGGTTTAGTGATCTTGAACACCGTGTGCAACCCATATACTGACGGAGGAGCCGTGGAAAGAGCGCGATACTAATGCCCTAATGCCCACCTCAACACCATTTATTTCAACTGCCTTCCACGCAGAACCTATTGCTGTGGATAGCCCAATGTGCACAAAAACTAGGCTGCAGACTCGTGGAGAAATTTAGGAATTTTGTATGTCTCCCAGCCACATCCCAGGATCATAGCCATAGTTATATATATAGTTATATATATAAAAAAAGACACAGCAAGAGGGTACGCACATGAAGGGCCATGGCCTGTCCACCACGGGCTGGAGCACAAAGTGCCCACACCGACTGTCCCGTCTCAAGATGTTTCTAGAGGAAAGCCCATGCACATTGAAGCCCTTTTATGTCTTTTCCAGATTATGGCCCTAAAAACAGGCTTTCGTATCTCCTGGCTGCAGTGCGTTTGAATTTTAAACACAAGACACCGAATTCCGCTCCTAAGAGAACATTTCCTCTAAATCCATAAACACGGTCCTCTTGCTACATTTTGGATTTTGAAGGCGGCAACACTTGAGACAAGAAGGATTCTTTTTTCAAGACACTGGGCAGTTACTAATGATAATCACAAAAGATTAAATTTTCAACATAATTAGCCAGCGACAGGTCAATAAAATCCCTAGTCCAGATGGCTCCTTAATTACATTTTCAAAGAAATGGTGTAATTATAGAAACCACCCTTAGATATGCCGACTTTTGTTTTTAATGAAATTGCATAATTCCCCGTTATGCAAGAAAGACCGTAACGAGTTTTAGCAAACGCCACTGAGACCTTCGTATCGCCCAGCTCGATAAGCTGCATTTTACCCATCACCCCGACAAGATACTCGCTCTCTGTTATCCAGGGCCAGGATCAATACGCTAACCCGTGCAGATCGATCTGCATTAGCCCAAGGCACTGCTGCTCACATCGCAACCCAGTTTTTCCCAGTTTTCCCACAAAACTAGATCTTTCTAGGAGCAGCCTGCTGCTCCTCACTGTGCGAGGTGCAAAAGATGGGCACTGCAGCTGAATGATGAAAATAAGCAGATATTTGGCTTTGTGTTTATTTCAGCAGCTATTAATGACTGTCCTAGCCCCAAATTTTCCACCGATGTCTCTGGTGGTGACAGAGCTGCTCAGCTGGCAGCAGCGTCGCCTGCAACAAGTTTATTACTGCAACGAGAACAAAGCCAAACCCAAAGCAACGCATTGCACCCTGCTTTACAAACCCACGGAGGAGCAAAAAGGGAATTTATTATTATCTGTGCAAATTAAGTCTCCTTTGGGGAAAGTCTCCTATTTCATCGCTATCTTGGAGAAACACAGCTTAGCCAGTTTTTGAGCCGTAGTAACATCTTTTGTACCTCAGCTCTTGATACACATTCAAGAGCAATGCGTGATAAACTTGCCCCAGAGTATCCTGCGGAGACGCCTGGAATTTTTGGAATTAAGGCTCGGAATGGAGGTTACAGCCTGCCAGTAAATGGTGCTCTCAGGCACAGCCCAGCGGGTTGTGAAGCGCGGGGTGAAACACAGACCCGCCAGGGCACACGCCACCGTTGCCCTTTATAATGGTATTTTATGTCCACACATAAACATCTGCTCGACTCTCCATCCATACGCGCCTAAGGCTGAGGGAGAAGGAGGTAAAGCCAGAGCTCCACGTGCAGAAATTAATGTACACTTACAAGCTAATGCTGCTTTGGGACCTACCTCTCCATTCGCCTTTCGTCTCCATCCCCAATGGAAACCAAGTGCATCTTGCTCCTCGTGCAAAGGACTTCCATAAACTGCATGCAGAGGTTGACAGGGCCTCAGAAACTCAGCATGGACGTTGTGCAATGTCAGCAATGCTGGGAAGAACTGTTTTCAAGCAGGATTCGATACCATTCTGCAATGCATTTAATAATAAATATACACATTATTAAATATATATATATATATTCATTCTGAGGAGAGTTTAAACACTCCTCCATCCGACCTACCTGCTGTGCTGTTAACCAGTCCCTCACGAACGTTGCC
>JAVCKT010011751.1:22386-33394 GCA_032273925.1 Rhynchotus rufescens | reverse complement strand
ATAGATGATTGGCACCTCTTGATACAGCTACTGTTGTGTTCAGAATACAAATAAATGAAACGGAAGCCAGAAAATTTAGAATAAAACATTTGGATGCATTTGTGGAGAAAAAAAGAAAAAAAGGAAGAAAGGAAAAAAAAAAGTTCCTGATCTCCTTTCTATTTCAGGAAAAATCTTCCTTTAATTTAGTGAAGTTATAGAGACATTAAAACATAAAGTCAGACTAAGCGATTTCCTAAGGTAAAGTGCTGTGAATAGCAGGTTAGGCATAGCAGTGAAGCCACAGCTATGCAAAACATATGTATTATCAATCCAGGACAGTTAAAACATTGAGAATGGAATGTGGAACGTGAATGTATGTTTATTGACAGAATCTAGTTCTGGAGTGAAATGATAGCATATGAGAAAAATGTGAATCTTTTAGTATAAGAAATTGCTTAATTCATATAAAAATGTTGTTTGGGAGGAGCCTCTGAAGGTCACTGGCTCCAAATCCCTGCTCCTAGCAGCATCAATTCAGAGCAGGTTCCTTGAGGACTTGTTGAGTTTTGTCTATCATCTGAGCTCTGAGATTCTGTAACACTTCTGTGTGGCTTGTTCCAATATCTAAGCATTCTCATTTTGATTATTCTTGCTTATTCTTTATTTGATTTTTCCCTTGCTGAGACAGTGTCTGTTACTCATTGTCTTTTCACTGCTCACCTTGGAGAAGATGCATCTTCTCTATAGCTTGTATTTAGGCAGTTAAAATCAGTAATAAAATGAGTCCTTGCAAACACACACAGGCATACATGTGTGAAAAATTTCACTGCTGGGGAGCACCTGATTGAAAAAAAAAAAAAAAAAAAAAAGTGCATATTTCAGGTGAGGAATGCACAGTTTTGAAAGAACTGGGTTATATTATAAATATCACCATAATTCTATTTCTTATTAATTTACAGGCATGTCATGCTTTTAAGCAAGAGATAAACCTCAACAGCCAGAGATAGACCCAATGGCCAATTGATGAAGCAAAATGGGTTGAGTACAGGCAGAATAACCTTATGCCACTGTAAGTATGCAACTGCACTTGCTGTACTTACTGTACCATTTTTTTTCATTTATATTTGATACCAAAAAATACGGAAGTGTCTGTTAGTTCCCCTCTTTTTGAGGGACCTAGAGTTGTGATGGTTTGACAATATTACATTGTAATACTGTGCATAGATTTTTTTTTTTTTTTTTTCTGTGAATGTTTTATTGAGACTACCCTAGAGTATAAATCTTGAGGCTTCGCAAGTTTTAATTCCCTCAAACACACGCCTTCAAAACCCAGGCACTCCTCAAATTTGTTTTAAGAATTAATTGCTTTTGAAAGAGAACTACTGGAGAGAGAACAACTGATTTGTTTTGATAGGGATCAAGGTTGTATAGGGGCTCTTAACTTTATGTTTGTTTTTCAGTTTCTGTTAAGAACAAGTATTGCTTTTTCTGTTTATTGTTCTTAACTTGAGTAATACTTTTCACTTTATTCATTTTCACCTTATACAGCAGTGCTCACTCCTTTTTTCCTTATTTAAAAAAATAATCTTTCTCATCCTTGATGTTTGAAGAGTTACTTGAAGAGTTGTTTGAAGATTTCATTTGAGTTAAGTAACTGCACATTAACACAGAGGTAATTATGTTTACTTAGTGGTGAATGTATATTTTGTTTCAGGACCGAATATCTGTGTGTGTGTGTTTTCTCCATTGATCAAAGAGTGACATTCAAACCATTGGAAACCCAACATAGTCTGCAGTTTCAGGGTGTAAGCAATCCTGGAATGGCATTTTTGTCCTTGCAGAAGTCTCTGACTTCTAAGAGAAAGTAAGTGCCAACAGACAGCCTCAATGAGCTGCCTTTGTAAACTTGATACCTGCAGACTATTAACTGAATTGTGTGGTTTTAGACAAATGCAGCACAACAGGGAATTGCAATACTAGGTTTGCGTTTTTGCGAGGAAGTGGCCACTAGAGTACCAGTATAGTGTTATTTGTCAGAAAATTGAGAGCAACAGTTTCAGGACATTCCTTAAAAAAAAATGTCAGCAGGAGACTGATCTGGACATCTAGTCTAGTAACCATCTTTAACTGATGTGCATGTTGCAGTCAAATTGTCTTCACACAATTCTCTATTGGAATGAGAATTTTGCCCTTCATTTCACTTCACTTAATTTTCAACCAGGCCTTAAACCAGATTTCTATGCCAGGGTTATTGTCAAAATTGGAGAAAGTGGGAGAAACTGGTAGTCTGATGTTCTAGGAAGCATCTTAGCTAGCTGAATTCTCAGCTTTGATATCAGGATCCTGCACCTGTTAATGTTTTGAAACATCCTTTTCTGTATTATATCTATTTTGCATTAATTTTCATTTTATTGTGTATCTGACACCAATATCTTATTTTCAAACTTAATACAAAATAAAGATGTTAAAAGATTTCTTTAATCAAAATCTTAAAACTTGATTTTTTTTTTTTTAACCTCATCAGGGTCCAAAGCATGGCTGTCTTGTGCCATTGTTTCTCTCCTTACGCACGCGCGCACACACACATGCACACTTCATGGATTTGGGGAAGATAGCAGCCTACTTTTCCCATATCTGCTGCTGTCCTGAAAGCAACTTCTATTGTATACCTGCTACTATAGCTGAAAGCCAATTTGGAGAGGATAGAGCCTTGTTTGATTAATGTTGTGAATTAGATTTTGATTCTTTGGCAACATTGGGAGATGCCTTTTTGCTTAGGATAAATGTACATTAGTGATGAATATTTCACTTAGTTCAGCAGTTTCAGGTTGTGATCAGTAGGCGAACTAATAAGTACTCCTCCAATCCTGAGAAGTGTTGATTCATTGTGTTATAATTCTGTGTTGATTCATTGATGATTGACAGATCTTGTGATCCTAAATCTGGGACACATTTTGTTAACTGGGCTCAATTTTTATATTCATGCTGATAGTAAAACAGTGTCTGAGATAAATTGCTGTACTGAATGTTGGAGTGCTGTTGCTGTTTCCTCTCAAAATATGTAACTTCACTACATCTTGTCACAGCCCAGTTGAGTTTTTATATGCAGGGTAAGTATTACTTGCATTATTGATGTTATTCATCATTAATAATAGTAAGAAGTTTCTCAGAGTAGTATGTGCGTGAAACTACTTCTAAGCTACTTGTTCATAGCATGTTTCATCTGTAGGTGGTACTGTTGCCTAAAGCATCATGAAACATATTAGAGACTTCCTAGTGAAACTGATCTTAAAAATATGTGCATAGGAAGCCACTGCTTATGAGGATCTTGAGGCACGTAAAGGCAAAGGCTTTTTAGTCTTGTATAATGTAATTATTTTGTTTCTTACTAGACTGAGTAGACACTAATTATTTGCAGTCAGGATTTTAAATATTCTAGAATTTCCTGTGTTGTACAAAATGGCCACAGAGGTTTTTGTTGTGACTGTGACATTGTGACTGTTTAGGTAGCTCATTAGGTAGCATGCGCACACATTTTTGTACGTTTTACATGTGCATGCCATGTATTAAATCTGTCTGATGGAGTAGTGCTGGTCAGGAATAAAATGGTTTTACACCAATGTTACTTAATGGTTCTGAGGTTTATGCATCAAACCTTACCTTCTTAACATTACCTTCTCTCTAAGTAAGCCAGTGTTCCTGAAGCACTTGGTAGCTGCTTCTCTAAAAGGTTACACTCAGTGGGTAGATAAAGAAAATTTTCTGACCAGATGTTTCCTGACTGGAACTGAACTCATGGTCCTTATATGCTTATTGCTAAAGTTGTTTAAATTGGCATTGCTGCTATCAGAGATTGCTGCTGCAAATATTGGAAAGTAGTTTTTAATATTAGTTGCTTTTAATACCTTTTTATGCATAACCCAGCTGTTTTTTATTACAGTATGCCTAGTAGTAGATCCAGTGCTATTTACTTTGCAGGATAATACCTCTTGTGGTAACAGGTGTGGAAATAAATGACATTTACAGGTCCTCACAAGAATAAAACTCCACTTTTGTCTGAAAAAGACAATTCCTCAAGTGGCTTTCCTCAAGTGGATGTGTAGATAAATGTAGATAAATTGAGGGGTGAATCTTCATAAAACCTGTGACCATATGAATAAGCAGTGCATTTTTCATGCTTATTTGAAGTATTTGGAGGAAAAAAAAATTTATTTTTAGACCTGATTTCTAAGCTTGCAATTCTTAAAAGCTGAATGTTGTAGTTGAAAAGTATATTAATGCTTCTGTTTTCTGATTCTGGAGCATCTCTGTCTCTCTTTGGTTTATTGAATGTTAAAGCCAGGAGTAAAAATTGTCTTGGACAGGATGCAAGATCACATATGGGATTTTTCTTTCCCCTTTCAGAGCATTTTTGAGCCCCCGCACACTGGAAAGCCTAGTCAGGAAGGCAGAAAAGGAGGAGATGGGGGAATATTTTCATGGTCCTGATATAAATGCCACATTTTAAAGAAATTACATCATGAAAATTGCTTTCCACTTCAGTATCTCTAAGGACTATTAAGACAAGCAATTCCAGACTTAGAAATACTGTGCTGTCTGCTAGTGCATAACCTATAAAAGTTTATTTTATCAGGAAGCAAGATAAAGGAAATTGCTTTTTGGCAAGTTTCTCTGAGGAGAACCTGGCATTATTCAAAATACAGTTACTGATCCAGCTTATGCATGTCCATAAAACTGTGGGGGATAAATGATTTTTTGTCCTGTAGTGCCTCATAGCGTGATAGATAGGGACTAGCCTGGCTCAAGGATTAAAATCAGAGGTTGCTTTTATTCTCAGCTGCTGCTTGCTCTTTCAGTGTTTTCCTATTTGTGTGATCTAGGTTTTACAGGTAAGATTGAGGATGCAAATGGAGATGTGGCACTGTCAATGCTGTGAGCACTTCCTGTACATTGTGTGTTTGCATGCTTGCCTACTTGGCACGCTTGCAGTATTAGTATGTATGTGCACACAATATCTAAATAATTTTGCTAACTGTTAACACCATATAGAAAGGGTGTAGAGTGTCTGCAGCACTTCAGATTCTTTGCACAGTGAAACAGGACTATACAATGTATGTTAACCTGTTCCTAATAACCTATCTGGGTTTAGTAAGTAATAGTAATTAGAAATATTCAGATAATTTCTAATTTCTTCTTTTGCTTTTTGGCATAATACTGATAATTTAATTTGGGTTACTTTTTTTTTTTTTTTCCCATCTATTTTGCAGATACTTGAATGTTGAGCTATTTTTGACCCAATTTTGCTATATTTGTTATTTCTGACCTTACAAGGGTAGTGCCAACAGCAGAAATAAATTATCTGCTCCTAGAAGTTGATCCTTTTCTAGAGAGCTTAAAAGTCAAATGACCTTTTGATGAGACAGGTGTTTAGTTTGAGCATTCCTGTCTGCACAGTCCTGAGAATCTGGATTGCTTTAGCTTTTATACCTGTCTAAACAAGCTTTTACTTGGATGTCAACTGGATTTTCAGATTAAATTCTTGCAAAACATCAATTAAATGACAAACCGAGAGGGAAGTCCTCTGCTAAGGCCTTCTCTGAAAAGGATAGGTTGTGCTGGACATGATGACTTCAATATCCATTGCTGTCCTACTGTCAGCTCAAGTAACTATCTCATCATAGTTCTGAGAATCTTTTGATGTAGTCCTGTAAGACTGTTTATAAAGCATGAATAGTTTTAGCTTTGAGAATGTATAAATTCTGATTCATGATGCGAGGAATGTGAATTTTAATTATGTCATTGTTTTATTAAATAACAAAGTTTCCAGTGGTAGGATAATGCCAAGGTCATATGTGTTATATTGAACAATATGGTAAAGAAATTTGGCAGGTACTGTGACGTTATACCAATTGTCATTGGACCATTAATGAAAGAGCAGAGTTAGCTCATTAAGGTAGCAATCAGTATGGACGTGTCCAGAATGCACTGAACGTTATAGATATAAATAGATAGATATGTGAAATTAAGTAATTAAGTTTGAGAATAGATTTTGAATTCTGATTTTATTTCATTTCAGACAAATAAAAAGAATGTCTGTTCCTATTAGTCCCTTCATTAGAAAAACTGAATTGATTATAATGCTTATTAGATACACCAGTAATCAGAGATTGCATCTGAAACGTCCACCGTTACTGAAATTTCTCTGAGTGATATGAAGGTTTTTCTACATTAACTAATCTTGTAGCCAAATTGTGTTTTTCTTTGCTGCGTAAATTTGAAAATAAAATTGCTTAGGATTCCCTTAAATTTTCCCTTACATAAAATGTTGATGAAAAGGAATGTTTTTTTTTTCCTGGAGTTTTCTGTTGTTGTCATTGGATAAGTGACAGTGAATAAATAAAACGTGGGTATAATTTTATGAAGACCTGTGCTGTCTGAATTCAAATCTATATTAATGTCAGTGACCACTTTAGTGATAGTTAGACCTGTGATGCCTTCTTACATACAAACTGTATTTGCCTGAAGGAGACGCAGCTGACTTGGATCCATGATATTATATGTTTGCATATGTTCATGTGATGCATATCTTTAACATACAACTGACATATCACAGAATCACAGAACTGGAAGGGACCTCTAGAGATCATCCAGCCAAACCTCCATATATCCAAGAAGATTCCCTTTGAGAACCTGATCATTCTTTAATCTATGAGTATTACTATTGTCATCAGCATTTTTGTTATTTCTGAATTGTTATGCTTTAGCTTTCATTACACACTTTTCATCTCAACAGAAGCTTCAACTGGAACAGATTGTCCATTCAAGATGTTAGGTTCTTTGTGATACCACATACTCTGTTTGTTTGTTTTTTGCACTCCAGTCTTGATTTTTTGAGGAAGCTAGAGGTGGTATATTACATATGTGACTTTCTGTGCCAATTTGGAACCAAATACATCTGACTAAACAAGTCTGGAAAAAGTCTCACTTCAGTCTATACTGTTGCTGGATTAGTAGAGGTCCTAGAGACTGATCTTTGCAATTAGGGATGGTGATATTGGCAGCTTTTCTTTTCTGGAGAACTTCTATTCTTTGAAGCATGATATAAGATGCTTTTAAAAACAGCTATCTGTATGGGTATTAGTGGAGACCTACACATCAGCAAATAGAATTTGTGCATTAAGAAGACACAATAAGACTTCAGTTGTCAATATGAAACTAATTTAAACAATGAGCAGGAAAGTGGGAGGAAACAGAATTTCTTTGTTCAGTTTATAGCTTAGATTTCCTGTTTTAAAGATGTCTAGCTATATGAATGCTCTCTGTCATGGACTTCATATAAAACTAATTGAACATAAATGACAAGCAACATAATATATATTATATATATTTTTTGCATTTGTAGGCATAACGGAAGTGGGGATAAGGACAAGGCTATGGCTTTAGTGATAGTCACTAGTACTCCTTTACAGTTGATACTGTAAGGATACAAATATCTATTTTACAGGAAATCTGTTTTCATCATGTTGTCTCACCAGAGCTGGCAGAGCTGAAGCTTCCTGCTTCTTAGGGAGAGCATGTATAAAAGGAATGACCTCATGGCCAATGTGATGATCACCTCTGCCACTCCAGAGGTACGGTTCACTGGTTTTGTTTTGTTGGTTATTGTATCTAAATAGAAGTTCCAACTTGCTTTGACTGTTAGAGAAATCCTTTCCACTCTCTTGTCAGACATGTTTCTTCCAAACTATGTATATAGACAACAAAGCACATTTAGAAAACGGTGGTTCAGAGCATTCATGACTTACTCCTTTTTTTCTTTTCTTGAAGATTACTGATTTAGTTTTATTTTAAATAGTATTTAAACTAACTAACTTTTTATAACTAAAACTTTTGAAAATAAAGCAGCTGTTCATTGCTAATGAAAAAAATTTGTACTCATTTTTACTCATAAATAAAAAAGTTTTTAAAAAATTTGACGTGAAATCCATTACTCTGCATATAAGCCTACGATTCTTTTCTTTGTAGGGTAGTAGCAGCTCAGATTCTTTGGAAGGGAGGAGCTCGGATTATGCCAACAAAAGCTATGATGCAGTTGTATTTGATGTATTGAAAGTAACTCCTGAGGAGTTTGCTGTAAGTAGACATGTTATTTTTGTATTTACATTTGTGTAATATTTGGGGCTCTGAGGATATAAAAATAGCATAAAACCTTTTTCTTTAAACAAAATATTTTAAACAAACTTCCAGTGTTCTCAAAAGCAAATTTATGTTTGCATAAACTTCAGTAATGTAAACATGTCTTCAGAATTTATTCAGTACTCAACTGACTTAGCATATTGGGCTTTTTTTCCCACTGAAAGGCATTTTTTTCCAGTGTTTTAGAAAACCCTCACATACATTTAAGAATAATGTTCGATATCCATAGACTTATTTTTATTTTAATTGAAACCTCAAATACTCTACCCTCCTGCTGAAACATTACTTTCTTGGAAACATCAGTTTCTTATATACTGGAGAGAAACTGCTTGTAGAGATGAGAACTTTTACTCCCTAATAACAAAGTGTCATTACCAAAATGAAACCAAAGCTGTTGCATTGCCAAATGTCAAATATAGTTCCCATGTACTTGCCACTTTGTTTGTAACTTACATTTTCACATTTACTTGTTTAACATATACTTACATTTGCTTGTTTCACATATACTTACAGAACAGAATTGGGATTGCAAGCTAATTAAGCTAATTCAATGTTTTCATTAATATTCTGGACATCTAAATAGTGTTCCTTTTGTTTGGTTTCATATTCAGTAGCAGTATTCACAAAAAAGTTGAATACAATAGTATTACTGTAATTTTATGACTTTTGAGTAAGCTTTTATGATGAGTATTTTTTACACTCATTTCCACAGATGAGTGGAAATTTCAGTACCATATTTATAAAATGATTAAGTTGTAAGATTACTTATAATTTTTAAGTCATTTTCTGGGACTTATTAACACTTGCTTTGTGTCTGATAGTTAATCCTAATAATAGAAACTTAAAAACAAAATCTTCAAATGGAAATTTACCATTCTTTAATTGACAGGATCAAAGGAGCACTGTCACAGATAGCTAACAAGCTTAAGTAGGTTTCCTGGGGAAAGATCTAAAGAAGCATTATTTGAACATGTCCTTCTACATATCACATCATTTGAATGGCACAATAAGTTCACTAGGATTATACTTGCAGTATAATTGAAGTTAGGGTTAAACATAATTTATGTTAATTCTAAATATGTAGCATCATTAGAGTCACGAAAGCAATGCCTTATCACTGTGATGCTAAAGGTAAACTATAGGACTGATATACTACTTACAGTAGTCTTAAAGGTCTTCACATCGGTGTAGCAAATAATAGTAAAAGAAAGTAGGGACATGCTGACACTCGAAATGGTGGAGTTCTGCTTGTGGTATGTCTGCCTAAAAATAAGAGGCCTTATTCTGGACTGAACAAATCTGAAAGGCCACACAAGGCAGACATAAATGCTTGCTGTCTTCTTGTATTGCATTATTTAAAATATTTTCTTTATTTCAGAGCCAGATTACTCTTATGGATATGCCAGTATTTAAAGCTATACAGCCTGAGGTAGGTTTCCTTAAAATATCTCTTAAAATTTTTGGATTTCAGTGTGTGTGAGGAAATGTAACCAAATGGAAATATAAGTTGTTTGCCAAGTATTTCATGTTATTAATAAGAGCCCTTGCTAGGAAGAAACTTTTCTTGTAATAGCCTTTTCAGTGATGTTATGATTGATATTAAGTGCTACTCTGAGGACAAGAAAATGTAGCAGAACTGTTCAGGAACTGCTGCTGTCGTATTTTAATTCTGCCAGTAAGAACAATGCTTTCTTTGGTGCTTGCTTGTGCAAGGTGGTCAGGACTGTTTTGCAGAACAAGCTTCCTTTGAATTCAGTAGGTAGTGGTAGATATACTGACATACGGAAATAAGAAAATTGCACTTTGTTTCCTCTGCCAGAAAGAGGAAATGAAAAAAGCATGGAGAAGTTGGAGTGTTCTGTTGTGTGTTAGACAGCTTGCTTAGTTCAGCAGAACTTCACACAGCAGCAGTTGTGAGTTTTCAGCTACTGGAATGAGGAGCTTTAATGAGTTACCTGCTGTTGAATTTGATGTTTGGGGAGGATGTTACGTTGTTTTCTTCAAGTTTAAATGTCTTTAACACAAATTTGTGCATGGATTAAGATTTTTAGAGTTCTGATTGTTAAATGCACAAATATCCTTCAAACCTAGCGCTTACTGAGGCTGGCTGTTTGTTTTTCTATTGAGATACTATTAAAAAAATGTGTTTGCCTGCTACTTTATAACAACTCAGTAAGAGACCTAACACTTCCTTGTAATCCAATAGAAATAATTACACTAACATTGTAGGTTTCTATTTGGCTTTTAGAGATTTTTTTTTAGCGTCCGAGAAATGGCATTCTCTGCGTATTTGTTGCATGAAAGTTGTAACTGTGTACATTTAAAGAAATTATCTACATCCTTTCATAAAACAAGATAAAGTTTGATAATGGGAATAATACATTTCACGAGTTGGGAGAGGGGGTTTGAAGGGTAGAGGAGTTCAGCAGGAGACTGTTGTATCGCTTGCTCATATCATGAACTTTTCTATTTAGTCCAAATTTTAAACGTAATAAAATTAATTTAACACGTGCAGGATTTTCAGTTGTTACTCACTAGCCCTCCTTAACGTCAAATATGTTAAGGAACTCTTGAGTTAGACTAGTTATCATGGAACAAGTGCCTTGGGTTTGGTTTTAGAAGATTTGGTAAATGTTTTGCTTGCATATCAATTTCTACACTTTTTAATGTTTTTAAATATTACTGATGTTTAACATGATCTTTATGTTTTGCTAGGAACTAGCCAGCTGTGGATGGAATAAGAAAGAGAAACATGTCCTTGCTCCAAATATTGTTGCCTTTACCAGGAGGTTTAACCAGGTAAATACATGTGATGAACAGGTACTGCTTG
>JAVCKT010011746.1:0-25893 GCA_032273925.1 Rhynchotus rufescens | reverse complement strand
GTCCCCCCTCAGCCTTCTCTTCTCCAGGCTGAACAGGCCCAGCTCCCTCAGCCTTTCTTCATAGGGCAGATATTCCAGGCCCATGATCATCCTGGCAGCCCTGCACTGGACTCTCTCCAGCAGCTTCACAAAATTGTACAAATATTAATCATAAGGTACCACTGATGAAGATGATGATTTGGGCAAAAATGCCCAATCTTACCTTCAAAATTACTGGGAATGTTGGAATTCTTGTCTCTAAAGGACAATTAGGAGAACATAGTACAGGAAACAAGCTTTTATCAACGCAAAATGAATTGGGTAGTCATTTTTTCTCATACTGATTTATTGGTCAGAGTATCTGTTTGATAATTCCACCATCACCCACTCTCATTTTTCTCTTACATTGAATGAGTTTAAACCTACTCTTCTCCATTGAGATTCTTACTTTTTCCCAGATCCTGGGAAAAATGCCCATTTGTGTCAGTTGAGAATTATAGGTGAGATTTAACCCTAGACATTTAGAGGAGTTAAGCTCTCCATTCAGCAGCAGCAGCAGGTTGTGAATGCCCCACATTCTCCGTGTAATTCTGAAATTCGCATCTATTGCTATTGGCAGTACCTTGCTACCTTGGAACCTCAGAAGAAGTATCTCTTGATATTCATCCATCATTTACCAGTGATACAACACTAAGATATTCTTCTGTGTCTGTGCTTTTCTCTATTACTCTTATGATATTTATATTCTTTTATAGGGCTGAATTTTCTGCAGCAGGGGAGGAAAATGTCTGCAATGAGGCAAAAAACTTCATGAAGATGGGTAGCATCTGCATTAGGCAGACAAGATTTTCCCTTGGAGACCTTCACATGAATTCTTACTGCAGACAAGACGAGAAAATTGGCACTTGTTTTAGAAGGACTGCCTCAGTAGACAACCAGCATTTCAACAAGTTCAGTGTTCAGGTTCAGTGGACTGGATCCCACACACCATTGCTTTGGTTTTGTTGTTTTCTTTTCCTCTTTATTCTGGGCAGTATTGAAGAGGACTGTCTTTGGGGACCAACTTTACAAAGTTAGGCATGATTTCAGTAGGACTCCATGGGCTCAGTGAAATAAAGCAAAGAGATGCTTTAAATTTTGGAAGGAATGTCACAGTGGAAGGAGAGAGTTACACTCTGATCAGATCCATCTTAATTCAAAACTTAACAGCCAATTATTTCTATCCACAGGATACTAGTTTTTTTTCTTGTTCTTATAGTCCAGTTTCAAAATAAAATTCTCCCAAGTCGTTCATTTTATTTCTTCTCAAAAAAGTGATGCGGATGAGCAAAGGAGAACCATTTTCATTGCAACATGTTTTTGTTTAATCTTTTACCTCAGTTATACACTCAGCTAATGCACATGACGGTTTAGATAAAAAGTTTGGGAGATAAGTTCCTTCCTTCCCTTTATGTTCTGTTCAGTGCCTAACAAAATCTACTGATTCTAGGTGTCATCTCTATGCAGGCAAACAGGCAAAAACATAACGAGGCTGAAGAAAACATCTACTTCTTCTTTGACACATATTTTGGTCATACTGTTAACTTTGGATTTCATTCATTTTTCTGTTTAAATATATCTAATACAGGTAAGCTTCCAGTGATGCTTCTGTGAACAGGAGCTCTTGGAAAAACACCAGCAGCTAGCTGGAGTTCTAACAGAGTCCAAGGCCAAGCCCTGTTCTTGCTTGTCTTCCCAGATTGAGAGCATAATGCAAGGGAAAATAATTTAGTCCAGATTTATTACTGAAAAATAAAAGGAAAAAAGGTCCTCACATGCCATCAAAGTTGGAAGAGGAAATAATATATATTTGGAAAATCCAGTCATTTGCATATGTAATCAAATGTTCATTGGGGCTTGCAAAATTCTCCAGTTTGAGTGATGGACCTTTGAAATAGCAGGAATGAAAACACTTCTGTTCTATATTTCCTGTGTGTACTTTAATTCCATTTATGAAAATGAAGCCTTGATTGTGTATTTTCATCTGTCATTTGGTAGCCTGCCATCAAAACTCTAAGTGACACAACACGCAATAGATTTATGCACCATGAAGCAGACACAGCAGGGGCTTGGAGTATTTGTGTTTTATTTCCAGTTAAACAATACACAGGGGGCTGTCACACTAACAAGGTATATAATGATTGACTTGCTTAGCCACTCTGAGGCCTTTACTTTGACACAACTGAAATCTCAATAAACAGTAAATTTATATCTGATTCCTTTTCTGAACAGTTCATATAGTTCTTTCTTATTTATTTTAAAAAATTATTTCAGTTATTCAAGTTGAGCCATGCTTGTACATATAAAAGTACATATTAAAGTGAGATTTTCATTGTTCTTTTCTTGTTTTTCTCTATTTAGCACTATAACCCTGAACTCCCCAAAACTGTAGCTCTCTACTTTTAAGGCTCTACAAGGCTTAAAAGATGTTGATGACATTGATCATCGTGTAACTTATGGACTTATTAAACATCAAACACATCTTTGGCATGAGAGCTGTGGTCCCTTATCGCATACAACAACAAGAAGATGATGTCTTCAACATCAGCAAATCTGTCCCTGAAGTTTGCTTGTGTGCGTTACACTTACCAAATGCTTCCTGGAATCCTCTCCAAACCTCTTTCTGCCTGTCTTGTACAGACTTAGAGATGTATGATTTAGAAGTCCTCCACTCATACTTGCTGAATGACCCATTATGTGTGGAAATTAACATTTAACAACAGTTACACATCCCAAGTCAGGCAACAGTCTCATCTTTTATCTTTGAGCTTTTCATCTAGCTAATTCAGTTGTAACCTCAGATTCTGATATATTGAGTTGATACTTGATGAGAATAAGGTTTTGTCCAATCAATTTTTTCTTCATTATGCAATAGGAAGAAATTTCTTGCTATAGGAATTCAGTTAGAAGGCACCAAAGGTGCCTTTCGTTCTTTCTATACTGAGTGCTTTGGTCCATCTGAAAGCTAATCTCTCGGTCTAGGCACCAGCCATGAGAGCTGCCATGATCTTTGCAATAGAAGTGTTATACAGCATGCATGTTGCTCCATCCAGTATACAGAGGAAGAGCTAATGCCTCCATCATGAAAGGTTTAAATCAGTCTATTAAGTGCAGTCCTTGCAGTTTCATTAAATATGAAGAGTAGGTTTTAAAACTCGAAAGTTCTCCTGTTATTTTTCTGTGCCCACACATTTTAGTCAAAGGAATGAGGCTCTGTGAAAAACAAGCACTGAGCATTTGGCAAGCAAGAAAGCACAAGACAAAATGATAAATCCATGATAAGCCACAGTAAATCAATTTTTACCAATTTATATTCGCTATAGTTCTAACAGTGGAAATTTGTACATAAGGCTGCCATGCTAGATGGAATGAGGAAGTGTGTTGCACTCTTTCATGTGACGTGAGGCCTACCAGTCACTTTCTCATTCCCAAAAACCTTTTACATGGATCAAAAGAGGCTCCTGCACAAAGAGTTCAGGTTAGTTTGCCCCTGAGTAGTGATCTATCTGTTGCATTTTTTAATTTACATAAGAATAATAGGGTAATGAATCATTTCTGCCCTGTAAGATGCTCATCATGCATTGCATTTCACTTGCAGCAATTGAAAAACAACACTTGTAGCTGGAAAATGGATCACATATTCTGGGTGAACTCTTCTGTACATAGGTATATATAGATCTGTATTACCCAACATCAACTGAAAAAAGATTATCCACTCTCTTGTTTTATATCAACAATGGTCGTAGGAAGAGAGACAGGAAAAAATGTGGAAAAGGCAGAACTGATTGCACATCATTTCCCCTTTTGAACTTGTGCTGCTTTAGGACATTTATCTTTTTCCTTGCATTGTATATTTCTCTTAAGTCAGAAACTTTTAGCACAGGTAAGGTTCTGCTAAGAGCATGAACTTGTTACATTACCCAACATCGACCATGACTGCTTTTCCCCCTTGCTTAAGTATTGAACTTACTATAATTCTGCTTATTTTTTACTTCCATAACAAAACTGGATAATTTGAAGTCAGGGTTCAATATCCCACTGTCTGTGCTGGCCAGCTGACACATCCTGAGCACCTTCAGGTCTTTCCAAGATGAGCTAACTGCTTCTCCTTAAATATAGCTTAGATGTAGTTTAACCAGCACGAGCAATCTATAAGCAACCTAACTTTGACTGGAGCAGGGACAGCAGCACGAGCCCCTTCATGTTTTGCCAAGGGAGGAACTTCCTCATCTTCTCTAGTATTTTCACACTTGTTCTGTTTTAGTGTCTCCCTATCTTTCAAAATGGCCAGTTGTACCTGATGACACTTTTTCCTTTCCATGCTCAAGCTGCCCTCACAGGGCTCCCAAGCCACAAAAAAAAATGTTGTCATACTCAGTGACATTCTGCACCAGCAACTTTGCTCCCTGAGGCGCAAAATTAGGTCTGTTTCATCCCGCAGTGTAGCGTATATCTGTGAGCAGAGATTCACCTCGAAGACCACAGCCAAACAAGCAAGAGGAGATTTGGGAGCAACCGCAATTAAGGGTTTTGTAAAAAAAAAAAAAAAAAAAAAAAAAGAGAGACTGGAAATGAGCTGCTTATTGGCAGTAGGAGTGACCAGAAATAAATAGCTGTGCACTGGGATGCCACCAGGTCTTTCCAACTACACGCACATCAGTAAATAAAACTGCAGCCAAGTGGCATAGTGCCATGCTTTCCCTGCAGGCACACGCACCTCCGCATCTGCTCCAGCCCCCAGCCTGCCTTCCCACAAATGCAAACTCACAGCTGATGTGAGCCTGTGAGCTCCAGCTAGGAAAAAGAAAAAACCCTCACAGACTGCTTCCAAGAGATTTGGGAAGGGAGGGGTCATTTCTTCTTTTTCTGCACTGGTGTTGCCAAAGCTAAGTCAAGGAAGGTGATTTTGTATGACTACAGTTTCTTTGGCCAGACATGTAAAGACTGACTTGCCTTTCAATTCTGAACAAGATGTTCCCCATGTCACTCTCCATTATGAATGTTTTTAGATGTTTCTTTGGTTTTTTTTTTGTTAGCCTGGGAAATAAAAACAATACAAAGGAAAACAATATTTACTAGTTCAAGCCATCTTTTAATCAACACCACACAAAACATTGCTTCCCTATGAATTTTAAATAGCATTGTGGCAATTCTTATGTACCTTTAGTTACTGAATTTAATCAAACGAAATCTAGTTACTATAGAAAAACTCTAAAATAGATTTCAGGAGAGACAGTCGTTCAAGAGAGTCTTCGAAACTCATAGTTAGATGCTATAATCATGGAGTGCTACCTTGAAATAGCACTTCAGATTTGGGGGGAAAAGTTGCATCACTATCTGAAGAGGGTGAAATAGCACATCCTTAGATCCCACGTAACTCAGTGTTTTCCTGAACAGACATGGTTATTATCAGGGTTTCCAAAGGCTGCCTGACTGAAGGGGTATATGAGTCCTGTCAGCCTAGTCAACAGTCGCTACAGACCACATAGCAGCATCTGTTTTTAAGCAGAAGTCTTCATTTCTTGGTAATCTTTATATTAGAAATAAAGAAATTTAGCTTTGCTCTTAGCTGATATAAAGCCTTCATTTGCATGTTACATTCTAGGAGGGGATAAATCATACCTTTCATTGACTCATTTTCAAAGATATTTAGATCTGTAATTATTAGTGCCTTGTCCTGTTGAACCCCAAATAGTTAAATCAATTTTTTTTATAACTTCTAAGCAGATCACAGAACAGACATGCACCATAACAATCAGGGGCATATCATTAAAGCCGACCTGTGTATGCTATGGTAAGAACTGTGCATTACAAGTGCAGGTACAGATACAGATACAATTAAAGCCATCATACTGAGAGAACAACTTTGAACTGTCCCTGTTCAGTGATGAGGTATTATTCTTCCCTCCAAATAGGAAGTGAAGGCCAAGGGTCTTCCATGTTCAGACCAACGAGTTTTGAGTCTCTAGGTCCTGATGACTTATATCAAATTCATCAGAAAGTTGGTGCATAGCAGGGACTTAAAAACTTATATTTCTGACAAAATTCTATCCTATTTACATCAACTGGTCTGAGCAGTGGGCAGTATAGTTATATTTATTCCATGTTAATCTAATTTTAACTCACAGTCTCTTAACATTATTAACCTACCTACAGTTTAAGAGCCTGTCACAAAGGTTATCATAAACCTCATTCACTTTTTTGAAGATAAAGCTTTTCTGGCAGATGTAGCTTTGACATAAAGCAGGCAAGAATTTCAGAAATACTTTCGCAAGTGTTAGCAATATTTCATCAGACAATTGTATGTCCACGTGATGAATAACAGACCCACAAAGTTCTTCTTACTTGCTACACATCAAATAATGATATATTCTCAGGAAGTTTCTCTTGAAGAGAGCTTGGAACTTCTGCCATGAAGAAAAAGGTTTGTAATCCTCACAAGGCTGCAAATCAGGAGTCATCTCATTCCCACTGGTGGCATTGGTCTCCTTAACACTGGTGGGCTTGTACTGGTAGCAAACCAGGGTGAATACAGAAATAGGCCCATCCCTTTCCCTAGGAGAAATGGAGACTGCAGTGAAATTACAGCTGAAGTCTTACAATGCAGTCAGTATAAGAGGATAAATAAAGGACAAGAGGAAAAATTGGAAAGAGTAAGACCAAGGAGTTCCAAAGAATCTGGGAATTTTAATATTTAGGCCTCAAGGGTTCCAAATTTCAGCAAACACTGAACTCCTGCTTTATGAAAAAAAAAAAAAAGAAAAAGGAAATGCACAAACTGAAGCTCCTCAAATCAGAATTATTTTCAAATGTCTTTGTCAGAATACTGCTGCTTATTGCTCTGTTCTTTTCCTAAGCCTAAAAACTATAGAAATGCATGTGTGTACACAGGCACAGATTCATTTGTGAAGGTAATACTAATACTATAGGCTCTAGACAACACATAAGAAGTAATATTTTTACTGAAACTGTTAGAATAACCTGTCCATTCATATTTTAAAAGTCCTTTTTCTCTTGTATGTAGACAGATGACCACTTTGCTTCAGGTCATTTCTTGACGTGCTTTTCTGTATCATGAGGCTATCGATCAATATGGAGTGATGGTATTGGCCATATTAAAGCACTTAGCAGGAGGATCACATGAAAGTTTCTTTCTTCCAACTCATTCAGACAGCACAGTCTGTATAAACAGAACTTTTTTAGGTTCCATTAAAGGATTGTCCAAGGTTAGGAAAAAAATTTCAAGTTAACTTAGCTACCCCTCAACAAGCATTCCTTATAGCATTGTAAAAAAAAAAAAAAAAAAAAAAAAAAGATTGTAAAATGATTGTGAACTTCTAACAGATATGGCTATCATTTACAAAGGATGACATTGTCCTTATAACCTAACAAGTCTATAAAATATTGCATAGGGAGTCACAGATCCCCTACATCTCATGACTTGCTTACTAGAGATTACAAGTCATAAGGAATAAATAGAAAAATGTCATTAATCCATTGTTATATTTTATCTGCAAGCTTATTTACTTCATATTTTCTTACTGCAGAAGCTGTAAAATGAAGAAGTTAATGGCTTCTGTGAAGCTCAATGAGGATGATGATTCATCTCCAGAACAAATGTTTGGATGTAAATAAAGGAAGATTCAAGAAATAATACAGACCCACAGAAAGTGGTACTGTGCCCACCTTCACTGCTGACTCATCTCACCTTTTCACCCCTAAGTGGCCAATGGACCACTTCTCTTCCACAGTTTCCTGACCTAACATGCAGTGTATTGTAATCAAAGGTTTCTTCACACAATTTTATTAAAATTTGTCCAGGTCTGCGCACTAGCATGGAGACCTACAGGAACTGACTTGTCTTGTCCATGCAGTTAAACTTCTTTAGCCTTCAGGACAGAGTAACTGCCCTCTGAGTGTTGCTAACACCTGGATCATGCCCAGGGACATCAGTGAGCTTTATCTGCTGTGGGTCACAAGTGGCAGACAGTAGCTGCAATAGCAGAAATCACTTTCCAATTTCCCAAGACCATTTAGATTCCTTACATAGATATTACCATTTGCTCAACACAGTGAGGAAGGAAGAGAGCTTTTCCCAAGTTCTTCAGTTTTTCTCTTTCAAAGCTCGCAGAAGTGGAGAAGGCTCCTTCCTAGCTCTGATCCCCCTGCAAAGTGATAAGATTAAATCTTTTCTATGGGATAAATAATAAATAATTAGGCATGAACGATGTCATCACTGATTCAGGACCTGAGACTAACAGTTTAAGCCTGCATGCAGGCAGAAGGAGCTAATGCCTTCTAGTTCAGTGCTGGGGAGGAGTCAGTGCACTCACAGGGTGTGCAAAGCCAGCTCAGCCAACAAGTGGTAACACTCTCATCTACAGGAACTCTTTGTGTTTCTGTTAACATGAAGAAGATACTCAGGGTCTTATGGATAGGAACAGCAGTGATACGATGCAACAGACACTGCTTTGAATTCTCATTTACAACTAAATCAGTTTACACAATTTTACGACGATGAAGAAGGATCTAGCAATATTATGCCTATAATTTATTTCTGACTTGCAGTGATACAGCAGTGTCAAATAACCCTGCCTAAATGAGAGGCACATCCAAAAGAAGCCTTACCAAATCTCCAGGAGAAATATAGAGGAGTAAACATCCAGGTTAGGCACTTTAATTGCACCTCTTATATCACTGAAAGCCAGGTTATTTTAGAAGTGGATGGATTACAAGAACAAATTAGATGACTGTGGAAATCTATTCCAATGGAAGTGAAATCTTGTGTCCTTAATGGAAAAAAAAAAAACTCTTTATGAAAAATGACAGATACTTGTCATATATAAAGTATCTGACTTAGCAAATGGCTTGTTGATCTCAGCAACCTTATCAGATCAGTAAAGATTCAGAAAAAGCATAAAATTCAGTGTTTCCTAGGATCATGGCAAAAAATCCTAACCTGGAGAGAAACCGTCTAGCCGGATGTATTTGCTAGATTTTATATGCATATCTCCCCATCTCAGATCTTACATATTTGTTCTTTTTTATATCCTACATGCAGGTATATGAATGGAAACAGGAGAAAACGAGACACACTAATTTTAATGTTGACATTCATCATCATAATTATATTTAGAGTTTCCTTTGGGATATATTTCCCTATTAATTCATAGTACTTGTTGATTTAGAGATTCCTTTATGATATATTAGCCATCCAATTTTGACTTAATTATAAAGTGTTCAGTCAGCTTAATATTTTTAAGTTACATAGGAGCTATAGGGATAAATGTGTATATCCCAATCATAGCATTAAGGAGACAATATTCTGGGGAAAATGTTAATATGAGTACATAGAAAAACTTTCTGATGTTTTATTAAAAAAAAAAGAATTTTAGAAGAAAAAAAAAAAGGTGTATAAAGGTAATAGATAGCATTAAGCCTAACATTACAAAGTGACCTAGTGTTATTAAACATTACAAAGGCCTCAGCACCATGACCAGAACTACTGTCCTTTGTCACCATCTTCAACCAACATGCAGGAAGTTCCTTCTTGGAAAGTTGTGCTTCCTAGTCTTTATTTGGTTCATCCATCTCTTGATTGTCCTCTTTTCCCTCTAAATGCGCTGTCAGGTTATGTTGCAATTTCCTTCATTCTCCCCTCCAGTTTTCTACATAGGTCTTACCAGGGCTCTGTCTCTGTTTCTTTCATGTTGTTCTGGGATAATTTTTCTGTGATTATACAGAAAATCAAATTCCAAATAATCTCATGTGTAAAATAAATAAATTACCTTCTCTATGTTTCAGCCATCTGCTTAAGACTGGTGTGTTTAGGGAGGATCTTCACCCTTTCTTCCAACATTTTTTGCTTTTGTCTGTCACTTAGACCTAGAATCATCCTGACTCTTCTTCACTTCCTCAGGTCCATATCTTTATGTATTCTTTAGTTTAATCCTCAGTTGATTCTTACAGCCTCCTTTTTTTACATTATAAGTCACAGGCTTTTTTTTTTTCAGTCATTACCTAAAACAGTCCTCCAGCTGTCACTATCTCCCCTCTTGGCTAACATTATCTTTTATGAATTTGTATATATACAAATATGTACATATATTTGTATATATTGCTACCTATTTTCATTCATAACGTTACAGTGAAGAAACTTTTCTAACCTTTTGCTTTGAGCATGTGATTTCACTTTTCACAGCCTCCCCGCTCTTCATTCACACCAAACATCAGCTTCTTGTCTTCATTCTTCACAGCTTGTCTCCACAGTATTTATCATCTTTCATATACTATATGTGACAGTAACATTTAACACCAGCTCCCACAGCACACTTAACAGAAACAGACACTCAGGGCCAAATTCAGAAGAGAGGTGTGGCAGGATCCCTCAAATGAGATAGATGGGATGTGCCTAAACATCGACAGATCCACTTGTCCTATCTCCTCTGGTAAGAAAAAGAATCTAGTTCTTTATACACTGGAAAGCAAAGGAGAGCTTAATTCTTGAAAGGTAATGTAGGATGAGACATTCCTTCTGAACATCAGCAGATAGAAGAATACTGGAGAGACAAAGTCTTGGAGCCACTTTATTCATCAATCTTGACATATACGCTCAGTGTCCAGCCATAAAACATCCAGCAGCCATCAGAAATATCCCTAAAAAGCTAAGCATGAAAATGGTTTAGTATCAGAAAGTTCAAGTACAGGACTCTATAAATTCACATTCCAAGTACTTTCCAAATAACAGAAATATATTAGCTCAGTACAGCAGGAAGGCAAAATTTCCAGTTTTGCAATTGAGTCAATGCCTACAATGGAAATGTTCTTGCAGAAAAAATATTCTCTAAAGCAGGCCACATGTCAGTCTCCTAGTCTTTCTTTTGAACTGTGCCCCTAAATATCCGTACACATTCACCAGATATTGATGTATGAGACATCTGAGTGTACAAGAAGACTTTTGTTCATCCCACCTCATCAGAGGTGAACTGTGAGGTGCACACAGTCCATCCACCCATTCATCCTCCATTATTCAGATATGAAACAGATTGTATTCATCCAGTTCAGCTTCAGTCCTTGATGTAACTGTTGGGAGACTTTAGGGTGCAGTTTTGAAGAAGTCTTCCCCAATGCTCTAAATTGAATCTGAAACTTTTATACAAGTAAGTGACTGTATTTAAGATTTCAGCTATCTAGTCTGTAAATTCATGCAAATACAAAATTTATGAGGACTAAACACTGTCTTTTGGCTTTGAGACTTTTCCAGCATCAAACCTGTATTGGCTTCCAAAACATAGGCCATTATCAGCATATAGTCTTAAATTGAAAAGTGTCATAGCAGAAACAGGCATTTTGTCCAGATATTGAAAGACACTCAAAGGTTTGTCTTCTTTTAACTGTTGGTTGGTTGCTTTTCATTAACTTTCTTTTCTTCCAATGTAGATATTTTTGCCATATAACAGAACAGGGAAAAACTAGGATTGTCATTATGGTATATGAAGTGCCATGTTTGTCTAACAAATGAGCCCAACCTGCTTCTGTAAGCCCTGCATCCCATCAGAACTTCAAAGGAATTTTCTTATACAGCCATAATTTCTTTTTAAATAAAACAAAAAAAAAAAAAAAGAGAGAGAGAGAGAGAGAGAGAGAAGATTAAGAAGAAACTGAGCTCCCAGACTGTATTCAGAGCAAGTTTGCCCCTCCTCTCCAGCTTCAAAAGATGCCTTTAAATGGCTGTACCCGGTACGGATTGCTCGAGCGTGTAGCCGTGGCCAGCAGCTAAAACAGTGCCCATGATCAAAAACAGGCTCACAGAGAGGACGTGAAAAGACCAAACCTCCCCATTTCTCCCAGGTGGTAAGTGAAGCTATTTGCAAGCAGCACAACTTCACTCCTACTGAATTCCCCTTCTGCAAGAATACTGCAGACAGTCCTATTTTAAGAGCTTAACAGTTTAAAATACTTTGCTTTTAGTTGATCTCTTCTACTTTAAAAGGTGACTAGGAAGATTTATCAGCAATTTATTGTGAATGTAAAAGGGGCAGGAAAAGTGGATTGTCAATGTCAGAATATTAAATAACAACACATCCCCCCATGACTGTAAGGCCTTCAAAAAAAAAAAAAAAAATGGAGGGTCCTTATAACAACTGAGTCTGAAACTGTGTGTCTCCTACAGGACTCTCCTTATTGCTACCTGAGTTCCAAGGGACATTTGTTGCCACATTATTAATATGATTTGTATTAAATAGTATCTATATACTTTGTTTGTTTGGAAATCATAAAAAGTTGCGTGCATCCTGCAGACTTCCTGTATTAAAATGACAAAATAAAGTATGTCTTCATTAAGGCAGTGAGTTGTGATGGGAACATACTGCAGAAACAAGGCTGAAAATAAAAGAGACAGAGGAAAAGAAAGGAAACTAAAAAGATACTAAAGGAAGAGAATGAGTTAATCAGCTGCTTCCTATAGTAGTAGAAACTGAAGGAAGATTTCCAGGCATTAACAGAGCCAACATTTCTGGAATGTAAAAAAGCATTCGTATTACGCAGCTCAATACCATGCAAGGAATCAATATTCTTTGAAATGCAGAAGAATTTAAGAAGGTCGTTGCTCTCTGTACTCATAGTCCTTTCAGCAGGGACTGCCCCTGGGATCCTCAGGCTGATAGTTTCTTATGGAGGGTCGACAACTTTTCTTCGTAATGAATATGAAAGTTCTCCAGGTCAATGGTGGAATAATGGAGCAAGGAATATTTGCAGTTTCCAGGTTCATTAAAGTGAATGCCTCTGACATCTGCCTGAAATCTGTTAACGGATAGCACCGTGCAGCTCTCCTTGCATGCAGACCTACTTTCAGAGATGGGTGGGGATGCTCCCACTGTCAGCCCACCCAGTAAATGCAGAGATGCTGTGGTTGGGCTTTACCTCCTGCCTTGACACAACCTGAAATTATTTTCTGGTGGACGTGGTTCAGAGTCTGTTGATCATGCCAGTATTTTTCAAAGGAGTTTCGGAAGACACTGTCAAGTTATCAATAAGAGTGGGATTACAGTTTTATTTATTCATTTATATTGGAACTTGTTTCCTATTTATTGTCTAAGTTGCATACATGACCTCAGCGACCTCCTATATTCAAGAACATTTGGTTAATAGGAGTGTGATCTCCTTGCCTTTTCTTCAGGGTTGTGAATTTCCTAGCAAACTGGGGGCTCCCACTGTGACCGAGCTACTCGTTGCTATGGCAGTACAAGCAGTAAATAAATATTAAAAATAATAGCCCGAAATAAAATATTCTCATCTTGTAAACATGTTCTCTAGCGTAGTCAAAATAGCACTTTCTATAGTGTAGTGTTTCACTACACTTCACTACAAAACCATTTCTGAGCTGAGGTGTTTCAAAACACTTGTTAGCAATGCCATGCTTTATTCATGCTCCAAAATGGTAACACAGCTTCAGCCCTTCCCATTGCAATATTTCTGCAGTGCTGGTCATGGCCTCATTTCTGCATCCTCAGAGTTGTTCCTGGGAGAACACTTGTGTACATGGGTGTACTGGAGCCAGTTATGTCCAAACTGGTGGATTTGAACACATAAAGGACACACAGAAAGGTCACAGGTTTGTCTCTAGACGATACCGCAATATGTGCATTTCTGTTCGTATTAAAAAACCTTTTACACTGCTCTGCTTGTGCAAGAATGCCATGAAAGACCTCTAATTTACATTTATATTCAGTTTAAAAGAGGATTTTTATTTATCATATAAAAGAGAATGAAGCCCACCTTGTCTAGGTGTGATTTTGCTACATAAATTTTTAAATCAAAAGCCATGTTTAAAAGTACTGCAGAAGTGAAGCTTTCCAAACAATCTCTGAATTACGAGATTCTGTCTCTCTTTTTAGAGAAGGGAATTACTTGTGTGTAGATGTTTATTTCTCTTGTAGCAACAGCATACAAATCAACAGAAGCAAAAGATATTGTTGAAATCTGAAGCATCTGCAAAGTTTTTGTTTATTGAAATGAAATTCTATTCTATTTTTGAGAAATTAAATATTAAAAATAGAAAGTATCAACATTGCTAGCTTGATAACAAAATGGAAGGTTAAATCCATGAGGCTCAGAGACATCAGAGAGATAGATACCTGATGATAGTCTGTATCTGCATTAGAGAAATCTGTATTTCTAAAGGCAAACCTTGAAAAATGAAGACAATAACTTCATGCATTTTCACTGCAATATGCATAACTACATAGTATTAAGAACCAGCAGTAACTTGGCCTGTAACTATTGTTTACTGCTGCAAGTTTTGAAATAAAGTGATTTTTTCAAAATAATTTTAAGCTCCAAGTATTCTGAAATACTTATAAGATCTTTCCTTCAGAAAGAATTAAAGTTGAGCAGTAACGATATCAAATGATATCTCTAAACAACATTTTCAGTGTTTTTCCAAATTTCCTTTTTTTCCCCATGTCAGATCTCCACGGAAAAAAAATAAGAAATAAAAAAAAGCATATTTTCCTGCCTTGTTCTAAATATGTAGTTACAGATGTCTCTCTCCTCCAGCTCATTGCTTCAAACAAATGGACTGTAATATCTGACTTTACAACAAAGCAAACATCACATGAAACTTCTTTGTTATGGAGGAAAATAATTTGCAGATTGACTGCAGCCAAGACTAGGTTCTGCTTTTTCAAGACCGGCACTTTTTTAAAATATAACCCTGATTTTCTCACAAGAAAGCAAGTGACCACACATACAACAGTTTGGAACCCATAGGCTATGATTTCCCTTTCCCCAGTTCACAGCCTAATCAGTTCCTCCTTACACTGTAACCTGTAGGGGTAAGACATCTACTAAGAACACCTACCAGATAATGCCCTGAAGATAAAATAGGTGAGGGAATGTCTAATTCATAAATATTGCCAATCAGCTAGATGTTTGCTTATGTCAGGACTTAGGCAATCAGGTGAACATCTATCCACAGAAATCTAATTTTATTTGAGGATGAAAAAAGACATCAGTGAACTTCAAACAACTATATTGCTACGCAGGAGGATATGGACACAGTACTATCTCAGGCAACTTTATCTCTTCCTTCATGTGGCTCCAGCCCTCAATGCCAAGGCATAGACAACAGCAACCAGCAGCACACAAAATGAATTTGTCTTGATAACCATCACGGTTCAGCAACAGTAGCTTTCCAGCAACTTATCTCTGCTTTTCACCGAAAAAAAATTAGAAAAAAAGAAAGAAAGAAAAGAAACAAGATGAAAACAAGAATTTGATGTACAATTTTAGTGTCAATATCTGTCCAAAACTGGAAGTGTTTTAGTCTTTATCTTTCTTGTGAAGAGTGTAGCTTACCAAAGAGCCATTTGCACTTCATCTACAGTCATGGCAAAGGTTTCAGGCCACCCCTGCTGCATTGATCCACCTGAAATCTTTCCATATCTTCTTGTTATGAGCTTCATTAAGCAGAATAGCATCCATGCTCAGTACACCTACATCAATGCCCACATTAAAGTACTATCTGCAAGTGCTTGTCTGCTACATGTACATCCGGCTTCCAACCCTAAGAGGCAGCAACACTCCAAGAAATGCCAGTGAGCCCTTCTCTCTCTTTCAGTGACTAAACAGTGAAGACTGAATTCTGTAAAAAATGAATATTTGCCAAAATGCTTATTGAAAATCTTTGCTGCACTCAGAAACAAAACTTGCCTTCAGTGCTTGTTCCGGGTCAGGACTGAGAAGGAGAGCAAAGAGTCTGCCAGCTGCAAGGTTAGGATAAGAACAAGTCATGATCTGGGACCTGGGAGGCATCTGTTTTGGAGTTCAAAATCATTTTTACAAGTAGTTCTTACAGACCTGCAACCATTATTTCCTCTTTTCTCAGCTGAAACTCAAAGAAGAGCTCCCCAACTCCCCAAAATATATGATCTGCTGACATTATATTGTCCTGAAAATGTAATAAAATCTCAGTGCTCAATCTAACCTCAATGTACATGTCAATTTTGGTATATCTAATATGAATTCAACCTTTCTTTCACACACAGGATGAGAAATCACATTACAAATCATATAATTATAAATTACAGAAGGAAATCCATCTTGTAGTTGGCTTGACTTTTTCCATAACCATGTTGGCATAAGTTGTCCAACAAAGTGATGGAACCATCAATACAAGACAACTTGATTTATATGTTTCCCTATCATAATAGTACTCAGTGCTAAAGCACTGCTCATTGTCAATCCAAACTGTTATTCAAAGTTTTCTCTAGTCATTTGATGTGTACTGGCACAGATGGACCTTACTGATAGGGTGCAATCCTCATTCTCCGAAGTATCCTTTTATTCTGCAACACTCTTTTCCTCTTTGAGCCAAACAACAGAGCTTCTACAGAATTCACTGAGTACTATTTGCCTTTGCTTGTGATCACTAGAGACTCTTTTGTCAAGGAATGTACCCCAACGACAAGGCAGGTGGTATGTTGTAGAATCATCACCAACATGGAATTATTTCTCATCATAGGAAAGGACACAGCTTGTTATTTTTATCTTTATAAACCCATCTGGACATCTTCAGCTCACCAGATTTTTTTCTGATTAAAGCAGCCAGACTCTAACAAACTCCTGCTGGCTTATGTCTTTCACTGTGATGTGAAGCATCTTAATTCCAAGTGGTCAGAGAAATGCAGCAACATTTCCCTGCCCCTTCCGCATTCCCACAGCAATTAACCTGAGCTGGTTGTTCCACATGCAGAACGGTATCCAAAGCCAGAGGGAATTTTGTACTTAAAAGGGTTTCAGTCATGAAATGCAAAGAGCACCAGCAATTCTCAGCTTCTAAGAAATTATGGGTGCCTAGCATTTCTAATAAACAAATGACATTATACATATGGAATTCCTATGGCATTATGAATCTTGGCAGATATTTTAACAGCATCTGGTTTTGCCTGCGTGGTTACGGTATTGTTTCTGTACAACTGAATGTGTATACATATGGAAAAAAAATCAATAAACAAGTTTTTGATCAAGCTGGTAAAAAATTCGTAACAAATGAAAAAATACTTTCTTTTAGCGTTTTAGTTTAATCCCTGAAAGTCTTATGTAAGTTGCTGAACTGGGTAAAGTCGGAATTCAAATCTATGGCTTGTATTACAGAATTATACTGAAACATGGCTCGATTTAGTTGTAACTTGGTTGCAAAAATTCACTTCTAACCTTTGGACTCAGGCACTGGAGCAATATGGAACACTTAACCAAATTAGCATACAGTGCTTTATAAAGTTGCTTTTCCAGAGACATGATTATAGAAATAGAAGTGAGAATGCTCCTAATGCATAAAATATATCTGCATCAAGTATAAACGCAAATTGAAATATTTTGTAAGTTATAGCAAAAAATCCAAGCAAGCTCTGAAGTACAAACAAGACAAAATAGAGCAGACAGTAAAGAACAGCACAGATAAGAGCTAGGGTTTTTAATGAGAACAGCCGGATTCAGTAGAGTTTTCCTGTTCTCCATCGATTTTTAATGTGTGATTATGAAAAGAAAAACACCTGATTTTAGATTTTACTTTCAATATCGGGTAGTATACCCTACCTAGGAACAGAACAGAAGTGAGACTTTGATTCAGGTGTTCAGATTCATCAGGAACAATAGCCAGAACTATGTAATTTATAAAATAGTCTATAGAGCATAATTAAATTGGGAAAGTCTTTGTCAAAATATAGTCAAAAATAAGAATGGGCTTAGAAAGGAAGACGATAGATTCAGGGAGTTTGTCTGGCTCAGTTAAATGGTTGCCTAGAGGCAGCTTCCAGCCTAGCAAGTCCATCATTTACTCATGGTCAGACTCTTATTTAGCAAACACCTTCCATTTGCATGCCTTAATTCATACACCTTTCTTCAGCCACCATCTGCCAACCCCAGAAAAAGGCTTCTAGGCAGTCTAGGCAGTTGTCCTGATCTGTTTGGTTGCTGTTAGGCCCTTGACCTTAGTGTCAAAAAGAAAATAAATGGGTCTCATTTTCTCACAATTTGAAGACTAAGGAAATAAGTGCCTTCCCAAGGTCCCCCATAGCGGCTGCCTTAGCAGTGTGGTCTTCCCTGGCTCCTCTGCTCCTGCTTTCAGTTTGTACCTGCCTGCTCCCCACACAATTGCCTGGATTAGGCATTCACAGGCATTTAAAGGCAAGTTTTCCACCTCACACCCTACTGTAGCAGGGGATTCTAACAGATTCTTGATGGTTTGCGTCCTCACCGCAGTAGCAGGCATCTTAATTCCAGGCAGAAGCATTCCACTGCAGAGTCAGAGGACACGTTATACCCCTTTTATCAATACACAGCCCCAGTCATATATATGCCTACAGGAAGAAACATTTCCCATGCAGTGAATGACTCAGACTAGGTTAAAGCAGAGCTATAAGCAGAGTAAAGAAAAGTGAACTGCAGCTGCAGTTTATAAAAGGTGGCATTTATCTTATCAGAGTGATAGCTGCTCACTGTGAAAGTACAAGGAAGTATTGTCGTTTTCCAGCTCTGAAGCCTACCCGTTAGGAACCACTGATCTGGAATATGAAAAGGCTGCACATGCTGGAAATGTCATCTTTAATAAGACAGGGTCAAATTCTGATGAGACTCACTCATGTTGAGTGGCATTTTACTTCTCTTTGTGGTCCCCTCAATGCAATCATTATTTGTGAAATAAGGACAAGTAAAATATTGGCCAACAGTGACTGCAACTGTGCTCATATTGGGTGCTAATAATTGATAATTAATAGTTACTCACCTAGGGAAAGATTTCAATTTTTTCATTTTCTCTTTATGCCCAGCTCTGCTGGACAGGTAGCAGCAGTATGGGGCTCTCCCGGTAGGACTAATTAATATTTCATTGCCAAGAGCATAATGAGCAGGTAATTTAATTGATTTTACCTCACAGTTTCATAGTACATCCATCTGTGTTCAGGCACAGGAGCATGAGCAGCAACAACTATCAGGCATGAAGTTGCCTCTCTGTTTACAAGATTAAACAATGACTAAGCTCAGCAAAAAGCATAAACAGTGGTGTAATAATGTTGTCATTGCAGTATAACTAGAATAAAATGAAACTGTTATAAAACGTAACTGCGTTTTATTATAGCAAAGTCAAATGTAATCAGAAACCTGCTTCATTTCCGTATAAATGCTCCACCTGTCTCCTTACAGAGTGCTATACAAAGTCCCTGGTTTAATTGCCTCTTAGCTCTGTCATGATTCCTTTCTGAAGCAAAACACTGTAATGCATCCAGCCCACTAGGAAAACAAGAAATCATTAAACATACACAGTCTTAAGCATTTCAGAGGGTCTTTCTTAATTTAAGGGTATTTATCAGTGGGAAAAAAAAAAAAAAAAAAAAAAAGTAGGTAAGAATCTGTACAAGAAGCAGATTAACCATTGGGTGTAGATCAGGAATGGGCCATGTCTTGTAGAACCTGTCCACACGACAGGCTGGGTGCAGGGGATGATCTGAGCGGGAAGGAGGACGCGAGGCTCTGCTGCACTCAGGACACACTGAGCACAGGCTCCTGGTGCTGACGCACAAGAACACGCTCGCAGTCCCCTGGGAGAAGCTCGGCCACCTCCAGCCTGGGGAGAAACAGCACGGCGACCTTCCCTTGCTCGGGCTGTAAATTAGGCAGAGGCCTCTCTCTGAAGAAAATGGAGTTGGATTTCGTCAAGACCCTTAGAAAGCCTTGGGAAGGAAGAGAAACTAAGAGAATGACTACGTGCAGTCCTATAGCAGGCCCATAGCAATGGAGGCTGGCTTGGCTTGATTTTTGTAGCTCTACTCAGCTACCCCTGGACAGGACTTTATTTACGGGTTTTAATCTTAGCTCTCCTAAAACAAAGAGATATCACACAATAATATCTGCAAGGTCATTTGGCAACCTGATTTTAAGAGTTCAGAGCAGCTCATTAAAGTAAACTGTCTAATTTACCATACAACACCAGAACACCAAGGATACATAAAAAGTCAACTAAGAAAAGCAATTGTGAAGAAACTCTCTTTTTCTTTGAAGCACAGGGAATGTCTGAGGAAAGCAAAGATGTAAAGGGAAAAAACTTGAGCTAGAAGATCCAAATTTCCCCTTGATTCTAAACTTAGCTCAGCCACTGGCCCACCGTGCAGATGACTCACTGCACTTCCTTGAACTTAAATCATTGCTCTTACAAAACTTGTTAAAGAAAGACGTCAGTGTAAATTAGATGTTGTATCTAAGTTTAGCTATGGCCAATACATAAATATTTTAACTTTCATACATTCCTATCATTTTTGTCTGATTTAGAAATATGTGCATATACATAAACACATATGCATATATATACATAGCAAGTGAGGGAAGATTTCTTTGCACTATTTTTACAATGTAATTTACATATATTGTTATTTTGCTGGTGACATAACCACTCACATCTGATTAAAAGTTTAACCGTTTTCAGAGAAGCCCGATGCCCACACCACCCAAGCACTTTTCATTCTCTCAAACTGTCAGTGAAGTTTCAATGCCATCCAAACAGTGAGAGCTGAGGGAGTGCACATTCGGCATATAACATACATGACGGTTGATTTCTTGTGACATTAATCTTCACTCCTGAGGGAAAGGCAGTCATTTATTCATAGCTCCACCACTCAAAAGTAACCATTCTTCTCACCATGAAGATAAATGTCAAAACAGAGATCAGTCATAGGCTAAGTCTAATCTCATCTGTCCAGAATTAATATATATTTAGATCTGTTGTCAAATCTTGAAAGTTAAACCTTTCAGCTTGGGCAACTATTTTCTAAGTCTTTCCTCTCCACCTATAAATATGCATAGCATATTGGATATATGCTGTCAGAGGAAAATATTAACCCTACAAAAACTGATGAGATATGAGGCCGACCAACATTTCCCCTATGTCTTCAAAACCCGCCTGGATGCCACCCTGTGCCACATGCTGTAGGTGTGCCTGCTTGAGCGGAAAGGTTGGACTAGATGATCTCTAGAGGTCCTTCCCAACCTTGAATATTCTGTGATTCTGTGAAACAGAGGATCAAAAGCCAAGATTTTCAGGAATATGTGTAATAGAAATGAAAGAATGCAAAATTGCCATTAAAAATGTCTCTGCCCTGCAACAGCTGCCTGAAATCAGTGAGTCTTTCACCCTCAGGTAGTTGATCCAAAAAAGGAGAAAAACAGTCTCCAACCTGAGTCTCTGATTTGATGAACATGTGGAAGATGGCAAGGGAAATGTCTTTTACTGTAGAACCACCCATTCCCAAATGCCCCTCTGCTTCACTTTTCCACTTCAAAGATGCCAACTGGGAAGTCTTTGTCCAGGCCAGACCTTTTTTGATTATACTTACTTAGTTTTTCTCTATACTGAACTTAGTTCAATATTCTATTCATACTTACTCATTTCCCCATAACCTACTGCTAAGGTGTTGAATGACACCACAGAAGAACCAAAATTGACTACCATCTTTCCGTCCAACTTCTATATTTCTTAATATTATAAATCTCAGTGAGATTCTGTTTGAAATGGGATATCTGAAAATTTTCTCATAGCTTAAAGAAAGAGGGGTCTGCTCTCTGTGATCCACATAGAGTATACTGCTTCAGAAACCAATAGAATTGTCTGTCTTAGGCATTCTTATCATTACTGTAGTGAAACAAACCCTTGCATTAATGGTGAACATAGGGTATTTGTCTCCAGTTTTTGTAACTGGCATATTTCTGGTTCTTAAATAAATTCCTAAATAAACAGTTTTTGTTGAAAGCTAAATCTCATTTATAGGCTCACATAAACTCTCTCAAAAACCCAGTTAATTATTGAAAAAGGTGCAGTAGGTTTTACTTTGATTCTCTCTTAGCAGCTCAGCCTCAGTAGATCACATCTGTTCTGTGTATTCCAGGCAAATAACTGAACCACACTCCCAACAACAAAAACACTCCCAGACCTCACACATTGGGTTGAAGTGAATGGTTTTGCCAAGACACGATCACCTCTGTGAGACCCAATGCAAAAGATTTGACCAGCCACTGACCAAGAGTCACACTGCAACTTGCTCTGTCCTCTTTTTTTCCTACTTAGGGTGGTCCAAATCTATCTCTGACATACAGAAACCTGCACCAGAGCTGGCCCATGTGTTAGTATCACAACACACAAATGGCCTTGTGGAGTCACTCTACTTTTTGGCAGGAGTAAGTGTCAGATGACAGCTCAGATGATAAAACATGGTGGCTGGGCAGAAAACGATGACTGTGATCCAGAGAGAGACAGGTAGGGCAAACTCTCTTGAAGAAATGATTTCCAGGCCTCTGGGCATGTGAAATAATCATCCAGAAAATAAGTTACACAAGGGAAATGAAAGATCACCCACTCCCTACAGAATGAAATGGCCAAGAGAACATATGAAACACTTATAAGCAACCAGCATAACATTAGGTAGAAAATTAGATGTTGCTACGTTTTGCAGCATCCTCAAAATGGTCATTACTACACAGTGCAAAACATTTCTATGCTCAACAGTTTATTAAGAATGGTGACAAATGAAAAATGGTTCCAAAATAATTCCAACTGTGGAAAACTTCTCCCATGATGAGCACTTAAAGGTCAGTCTTGTTGCTTTAAAGATAAGGCATACCAGGAAGTAAATCTGTGCCTGTTAACTGTATATATGGAGAAGAAAATCTCCACTCATTAGAGATTCTTCAGCAGGCTAAGAATATCTACGACTCTAAAATGAGACAAACTGAAAGAAGGAACAAAGGGCTAAGCTGCAACGTTTGGAACAATTTGTCCAGCAAATTTGCCATTCCTGCAGGTCTTGTAATCAATACTGCTGTCATATAGAATAGCTCACTCAGAAATTAAATGCTAAATGAAGGACTCCATGAAATCCTATGCCCAGTATTACCCAAGGTTTAGACTAGACGATCATAACAGTCCCCTTGAGTCTTAAAAATCTATGAGCACAGTTAAGAGGAAATACACTTTTGGAGTCTAAGCATGAGGTCTATAAACAAAATTTTGTGGATGTCCCTGAAGGTTTTGCCTGAAGAAAAGCCAAATGATTCAGCTAGAACTGGAAAGTAGACTGCAACAAGCCCTCAAAACTTCAAGCTCCTGCTCATTTTTTATTTTCTTTATTTCTAGGGAACAATTATGCACAGCCAACAGAGGAGCTTTGACATTGGAAGAGGCTGGAAGAGACTCCAAATTCACTCAGAGAGGAGGTCAGCTTGTTCATAAGCAAAATCTTGTGAAAGGCAGATGCTGACCACGTCCAGATTTACACCAGAACACTAACAAAATTTGTTCTTTGAAATTATTTTGGCTTTGATGATCTAAGTAGCTATGTGAAAGATGTGTTAAACCACATTTTTGAGAGCCGGAATCTGGATGAATCTGTCCCATTCTGTTCAGCCTCTTCTACTAACTAACCAGAGTTTGTCACTTTGATTGAATGTATGGAGGTTTTTACAATGTGAGGCTCCAAAATCATGTCTTGCCTCATCATTCTTCTTTCCTCAGCTGACTTTTTATCCAATTCTGTTGCTAAGCTTATAGCAACTTATAAAGCATCAAGAATTCCCACAAAGCTGATGCTATACAACTCAGTATTACACAATATTTTTCCAAGTTATCGTTTCAGATGGCAGTTTAAACCAGAGGGATCAGAGCTGAGCTTCTTTGTGAAATCTTGTCTGATTTGGCAAAGAGGAATTTCAGGAGGGCGAGTCTAGGACCACTTCCATGCCACTTGCAGCACTACTTCCCTTTTATGCACACCTGTATATCTAAGAGTCTAAGATTTGATGAAGAAGAACTTAGGTTTCTTGTAGACAAATTCCAAAATCTGCCCTTAAACTACCAATATCAGGAAGTTTGTAGGGAACTACGAAGCTTTTAAAAATATTTTCATTTTAGGTGATCAGAAAACATAATGCAATTACACTTATGAGCATTATAAGCTGACTGAATCTAATGGTAGTTTTCCACTGTATGATGCATTTGGGAGAGTGACTTGGTTTCCTTAAGCTATTAGCTTGAGAAATCATTCCCCATCCTGTCCCCATGTAGATATTTCTTTGCATTTATCTCTGACCTGATCTGTGTAGGATCAGAACTTTTATCTATTTTTGCACTTCTTCCTCATGCATATTGCTAATGTTACCAGCTTTCCAAGGGTTTTCTTTTTTTTTCAGTTCATTAGTAAAATGCAGTTACTGAAATTAGCCAATAAGTTGAAATCACATCAGAGAGAATATGGTCAGTCTGTTTCAAACACGAGGATTACATTTAAAAAAAAAATAAATGGCTGGGAAATTGTCATGCTTCCCATGCTTAAATTTTTAATCATAAGTTTTTAGAAAGAAATAGAGTTTAACTAAAAAACAAATTGCTGCTACTTTCCAGACTACTTGAATAAAGCCCTTGAGCTATCACAGAAATAATAAATATAAACAGTCATTAATGAGTTAAATTGAATTTTAAAGGTCAGATATTCTGACCTTCTGTGCTGACAAATGGCTCTGCCTGTGCTTTTTCGTTGTAGCTTTTAAAAACTTAGGTCACTCTTGTTGCATTGCACTGTCATTTTTTAGGGTAGCCCAGTAAAATTTTTATCCAAAGAAAGATGCTGTTCTTGCCAGCAGGTGATGTTACGACACACATTATTGCACGTAGAATCTTCATTAAAAGAGGATTAAGTGAAGATCTCATCAAACATGCCAATTCCGTTTCAAATCAACAGCTTCTAAGGACAGGAATTTTCAGAGAGCTGGGCTGTTGGCATTGATCAGCATGGTTTGTATTTTTTTTTTTAGAAATCCCTTAGCTAGTGTGTGTGGAACTAGACGTCTACTTCAGAAGTTCAGTTTAATCTACTGGAAGAGAGGAGTAACCATCAGTAAAAATGTAAGAGGTTTTTTGATGATATTATTTGGAAACTTAGTAAAAAGGTATCCCTCGTGTGAAAAAAAAATGAAGAAAAGTGCTGCTTAAAAATAAACTAATTAAATCAATTTTATAATGAAGTGCATCTCTCACTTCTAGATCCTAGATTGCTTTCCCCCAAACATTAGACAAAATTGCATTGTTTACAAAAATTTATTAATACAAACTTTACACACTTTATATAACAGTTATCAAAGTCCTAGTTATAGATACCATGTGTGTAATAATACTTTGCTTAAGTTCTTTTTTTTTTTTTTTTTTTTTTTAAATATTAATTTGAACACAAAATAATTTTTCCAAAAATAACATCTACCTAAACTATCACTGCGTCTCAAATCTGCTCAAACTCTGGTAAGGCTGCTGGCGTCTCTAGAAAGTACACAGAGGATAATAAATAACCTAGGGGATGGCTGCACGATGCTCGCGACTAGCCACGGAAGCGGAGCGGACAAGGTCACAAGCGGGACGCCGGGCGCGCCCGGCGCCCGTAACACCGCAGGCGACACGAACACAGCGAGCTCTGCCCACGGCCGGAGACGCGCGACGAGAGGGACGACTAACAACGCAAGCCGATGTGTTGCAGCATCGTAGGGCCACTGAAAGAGCCATCCGTGAAACTCGTGGCGATTGACGAGGTGAAGAGAAGGCACGAAAGCTGCGAACGGCGCCCGGGCGAGCCCGCCCCGACGCCGCCTGCGGGGGCGCAGCCCGGGCAGCGCGGGCGGTACCGGCACCCCGGGCGGTACCGGCAGCGCAGGCGGTACCGGCCCGGCCGAACCTCTCCCTCCGCGGCGGCGCAGCGGGGCAGGAGGAGAAGGAGCGATCCCGGCAGGGCTTCCCTCCCGATTTTAATTTTTTCCTTTTCCTTTTTTTTTTTTTTTTTTTTTTTTGGGGGG